>PCFQ01000058.1:2157370-2177893 GCA_003063905.1 Chlorella sp. A99
AGGGGGGGGGGGGAGGGGGGGGGGGGCGCTTGGGGGGGCATCAGGCCTCTGGTCGGCCCTTCCTGGCGGCGGCAAGCGATGCCTGCCATGCGCTGGCCCTGTGCCGCCACCCGGCACATCCCCGTCGCGCGCACGCTGGCAGCACGCACCGGCATGCACGACGTGGCCCTGCCGCGGGTGGCGTCGGCAGTGTCAGCGACATCGCCAGGCCAAGTCAGCACCGTGCCGCTGACGATGCCGTAGTAGGTGACGTTGGCATAGCTGAGAACCTTCGTAACGCCCTCAATGGTCACGCTGACCGTGTGTGTCGTATCGACTGTTTCACCCTTCACCGGGTTGATGTGGCCCGCCGGACTGCAGGGGCGGGGAGCGGGGAGGGGGGAGGTCAAGGCTCAAGCACGCCTGAGCAGAGGTTTTGAGGCAGGTGCAAGTGGGCAGGCGCGGGGGAGCATTTGGTTGCTCACCACGTGGTGCAGGTGGCAGCGCCCTCGCTGACGCCAGTCTCAGAGCCGGCAAGGCAGGGGGAGCTGCGTGGGGGGCGCGGGGACATTGCTGTGAGCCAGTCGCGATGGCAGCCCGCACGGCCAGTGGCCGGCAGCCAGCATTGCTCACCAGGAGCTGGAGCTGGACGTCAGGTCCTTGTAGTAGCGCGAGGCACAGGCGGAGCAGCCCGTCTGCAGGGTCTCCGTGCCAGAGGCATAGTCCTTGACGCTGGCATAGCCATTGACCAGGGTGGTGGCGATGGTGCCGCCCCAGCCGGTGCCAACGGCAGTGAAAGTCTGGGTGGAGGGCTCGAAGCCGGCCTGCGCAGGTGGGGGCAGCAGGAGGTGTGTCACAGCTTTGATGCCCGCACCGGCTGCCAGTGCACCAGCCTTGGCGCCCGCGCCAACCCAGCTGTGGGCAGCGCGCCTCCCCACCTTGCAGCGCGCGCAGTCAGAGACGCCGGATGCGGTGGCAAAGGTGTCGGCGACGCAGGCGGTGCACTGGGTCTGGGTGGCGGGCACGCGCACACGGTCGATGGCGGGGGACCAGACGGCGGCGGTGGGGTCGGCGGTGGTCACGCTCAACGCAACGGTGGCAGTGGTCTCAGGAGCGGTGCCGTCCATTGTCCAGTAGGACGCGGTGCCAGGGGGGCACATGCTGACGCCCGAAGCGCCGGTGGGGCCGGAGGTTGCGAACCAGCCTGCAGGCAGAGCCAGGGAAGGCGGGGGTGAGCATTAGGGCGCGGGGTGGTGGTGCGCACGCACAGCGCCAGGGTAGGCTTCGCCCCGGCCGGCTGTGGCTCACCAGCCGGGATGCGCAGGCAGGCGTTGTTGGTGGGGGTGGCCAAGCCGCCGGGGCGCCAGTAGCCAGAGGGGCTGCAACAGATGGCCAGGGTGCAGGAGCGGCGAGGCTGGCTGAATAGGGAGATCAGTGGCGGCTGCACATGCTCGCACCCCGGATAGCCTCATGCGCAGCTGCAGCAGCCTACCAGTAGACGCATGTACTCCTGTCGCTGCCGGTGAGGCCGACCTTGCCAGCGGGGCAGTAAGAGATTGTGCTGTCGGAGGTCCTCTGTGCGCCGAGGGGCACCTTCTGGCAGGTGTCTACACGATGGCGAGGCGGTGTGGTGTGTGTGTGTGTGTGTTTGTGTGTGGTGGTGGTGGGGAGAGGGGGGGGGGGGGGGGGGGGGGGGCGGGGCGCAGGCCGGCGCGGCGGCAGCGGCGGCACCAGCACGTGGGAGGTGCATTGCATTACTGTGCAGCATGCTCACCAGCGCCCTCCTCAGGGCCGTACTCGTCGTTGTTGTTGCAGGCGAGGCAAGAACCAACCTGGTAAATGCCGACAGTGTTGCTGTAGGTGCCCTCTACAGCCAGAGGAGGAGCATGGGGAGCATGGTGTCAGCGCGTGCGCACCACAAAGCCAGGGGCATGGGGCCCGGGCGCAGGCCGGGCGAGGGCAGGCCGGGCGGGGCACACTGCTGCCTGCGCCGCTCACGAGGGCAGGGGTAGCAGTTGTAGTCGGTGCCCAGGTCGGTGGCGTCGGTGCCGTGTGAGGCAGTCGAATCCAGGTAGTAGCCCTTGCCTGCGAGGGGTGGGGTGGGGTGGGGGGTGGGGGGCAGTTNGGGGGGTGGGGGGTGGGGGGCCGATGGCATCAGCACGTGCACGGCGGGGCGAGGAGGGCCACGGGTCCCTCCGCAGGGAGGCTGTCCATGAGGGGGGGAGGGCAGGAGGCACCAGTCCAAGCCACGCGCACCGCACTGCTGGCAAGAGTCGGTCTGGGCGTCATAGTAGTAGCCGTTGGCGGCCTCGCAGGTGGATGCGACGGTTTGGCCGTGCTGGCACTTGAAGTCGGCGGGGGCAACGCACGAGCCGGTGATGGCCCTGTGGCGATGGGGGGGAGGGGCGCGTCAGCATGCGCAGCAGCAGGCTTATGGCAGCAGGCGCGGGCGGGGGGAGGTGGGCCGGGCAACCCACCCCCCCGGCGCGCTGCGGCAGCGCGCACGGCCCTCGCGCTCACTGGACGCGCGGCTCGCCGGGGACGCTGGAGTTGACGTCGATGGTGAGGCCGATGAGCTCGGTGGCATCGCTGGAGCACGCGAGCCAGTCAGTGCCGGAGCCCAGGTCGGTGATGGAGTCGGCCGAGGAGGTGCCGATCTCGACGCGGTAGTAGCCAAAGCCGTTGGCGGCGGTGGTGGCCGTGGCAGTGGAGCCGCTGAGCACGACGGCAGTGTAGGCGCTGACATTGGTGGCAGCGGGGTACTTGGTGGCTGAGGCGGGGTGGGGAGGAGAGAGAGGGGCGGGCAGGTCGGGGCAGGGCGGGGCGCCGCAGCGGCCGACCGGCGCCAGGCCACGGGCGCTGCCTCCAGGCGGCGCGGCCCAGCGGCGGGCGGCGGGGCGCGAGGGGCGCGGCGTTCGCATCACGACATGGCGTGTCGCGGCGCAGCAGGCGCCTCACTGGTGGAGGGGTTTGAGTCGTCGGCGCACTCGATCACGACGTCACGGACCTCTTTCGTGTCGACATCGTCATACTGGACGTAGAGTTTGCTGAGGTAGCCGCCTGAGCATGGGGAAAGGGGGACGGGCGCGGGCGTGAGCTGTGCGCCGGGGCAAGGCAGGGGCGCCGGCGCTCAGGGAGGGGAGGCGCAGCCGCTGCGGGGCGCGGCGGTGCGTGCGCGTGCGGCGCAAACTCACACTCGCAGCTCAGGGTGGTCACGTCGCCGACCAGGTTGCCGTCACCAGCGGCATCGGTAGACTGGACGGTGTTGGTGTCGACAAACGTCGGGTCGCTGGCCAGCACTGTGGGCGTGGCAGGGGCGAGGCGGGGGCGGTGAGGGTGGGCGGAAGGGGGCAGAGGGGGCAGAGCGTGGCACAAAGTGCGGGGGCAGGTGCAGGGCGTGGCGGTGGCACAGTGCAAGGGCGGGGCGGGCGGTATCGCCCTGCGCGCCGCAGGGCGACAGGTATCTCCCTTCACCCCGGCGGCAGCGGCCGTCGCTCACCGGCATGGAAGGCCTGGGCTGCCAGGAGGCAGACCAGCAGGGAGGAGAAGGCGCGCATGGCGCGGGGTGTGGTGTGTCCACAGTATGGGGTGTGGGTGTGGTCCGGACCTGCGGCCAAGAGCCAGCGGTGCACGCCTCAATTGAATTCAGGCTCGCGGGAGGGACGCGCTGGTGAGGAGGCGGCAGCCACAAACACAAGTGTGGCTTGTGGCTGCCGATCACATGGCAAGCCCCAGCGTGCCCCTCTCCCCGCCCCCGCTGATCGAGCATTGCCCCTGACCGCCTCACCAGTGGATGGTAAAGCCGCGGAGGGAAGGGGCAGGTAGCGAGAGCGGGGGTTGCGCAGGCTCGCGAGTGTGGTTCTTGGCAGGCTTGGCAAAGCGAATTAGTGTGGCTATGTAGAATTAGGCCGCTTAAGTCGGGAAATGGGGCGCAGCGAGGCATTTTACGCCTTCCAAGCCGGAGCCGGACTTGCGTGCCTCCGGCCACCTGTGCCGTTCCGCACACCTCATTCACTACACCCCGCGCGCCTTGCAGGGCCATTGTGGGCCCGGGGAGGGGCGCAGGAGGGCGGGCGATCGAGAGTTTACAATGTAGCACATGTAAACTTTACGCAACCCTTACGAGGAGCTGGTATCAGTACCAACAGTCCGACGGAGTCCGGTTGCACAAACACCGGCGCATGAGGGGCGCCAATTGCACAGTGTAGCCCCCCCTCGCCGCCGACAAGTTGGCGGCACACTGGCTGGTTGGCAGGCATCACGCAATGTGATGGTGCGCATCGCCCCCTTTGCCGCCAGTTGAGCACACTGCCAATGCTAGCTCTTGTGGGGCGCGTGGCAGGCAGCGGCTTGTCGGGACAAGGGCCCTTCCACACAGCTGTGGCCTGCAGCCGCCGCCGCACCGGCAGAGGGTCCACAGTGCATTGGGCGTCGCGCTGTGGCAGTTGTGGCAGATGCGACCCCACAGCAAGTCGGGAAGTCCTGCCTCCTCTGATATCAAACAGCCAGCCTCTACTCACACTCTGCTACTCAACATGCACAGGCAGCGCAGCGCTCATCAGAGTCACGGGAGTCCCGCTGGCGCCGCTGCAGGCCGCCGGAAGACGCCATGCACAAACACGCGCCGCATGCTGCTGCCGCGTTTGCGGTTGCGCACCGCCACACAGGCATACTGGCACTCGACAGTCTCGAAGCCCGCGGCTTCTGCCAGGCTGCGCAGCGCAGCGGTGGAAAAGAAGTATGCGAGCGTGCCGTCGCTGCGCCGATAGAGGGCGTCGCCCAGCATCTGCGCAGGCCATGCGACAGTGGCAGGCACATAACAGGTGGGGGGGGGGGGGGGGGCACTCGAGGTGCTGCAGGTGCTGCAAGCAAGCACATCCCTGGGTCTCAGGAGTAGTTCGTTCCTCGCCCCCGGCCCCTCCCGCCGCACACTCGCCTGGCTGCCGGGGAAGCGCAGCATGGCCATGTCGTAGAGCCCATAGTCGCGCACGAGCAGCAGGCCGCCGGGGCGCAGCCCCTCCCGCGCGTGCGCCAGCGCGGCGGGCATGTCGGCCGGCGCCAGCGCAGACAGCGTGAACACTAGCAGGAGCGAATCGGCACCAAGCCCCGCCAGCGGACTGGGGCACCCAACGCTGCACCCGTCGCTGCTGGGCCCGCCGGGCGGCACGCTGGCGTCCAGCACAAGCGTGGACAGGTGGCCGGCGTTGATTCCTGCGTTGGCTGCTGCGCCGCGCAGCAGCTCAAGCGCGGTGGGACTGACGTCGCAGGCGGTCACGCAGGCGGTGGGGTTGGCCTTGAGCACCGGGAGCACAGCCGCGCCGCAGCCGCACCCAATCTCAGCAATGTGCTGGGGAGGGTGGGCGGCGCCCAGCACAGGAAACTCCAGCAGCAGGTACCTGTGCGTGGCATATGGGGGTGGGAGGAGGACGCAAATGAGGCCAGGAGCGGCCGCTGCCAGGCAGCCAAGCAGCCTGCCACCCAGCCAGAGCCCATGCGCAGCAACGGCAGCTCGCCTCTTCTCCTTGAAGAAGCGCGCCCTGCTGTGCGTGGAGTGGAAGCGCTCCCACGCGCTCCCCTCTTGAGCGGCCGATCTCCGCGGCTGCCCCGCCTCTGCCTGCGGCGCCCCCTTTTGAGCAGCTGCCGCGCGCTGCCGCCGCTGCTCCGCCACGGCTGCCAGCCCCGCCTGCTCCACTTCCTCCCATGCAAAGTCGGAGGCGTGGTACTCTGCAGCCGGCGCGGAGCCCTCGCCCACAAACCCGCGGCGCACCCAGCTGCATGGGTTGCCACGGGAGCTGGGCCGTGCCGGGCCGCTGCTCCTGCGTCCGCCACAGAAGCTGCGTTGGCTGGCTCTCATACCCTCTAGCCGCCGCGCTGCCGGCACAGGCGCCGGCGGCAGGCCCAGAGCCGCCCTCATCCCTGCTGCCGCTGCGCAGACACGCCCTCCTGCTCTCTCCCTGATGCCGCTCGGAATGTCGCTGGCTCCAGGCCTTTGCGTAGGCCACGCTGCCTCCTAACCACCGGCCCGGTGCCCTGCCGGCCACGCTAGTGGAAGAGCGCACGCAGCTGCGCTGCCTCGGCCGCCATCTCCTCCGGGGTCCGCACCTTACGCTCCTTGTCCAGGTCGAGTGGCTCGCCCCTGCGCACGGCCAAAACCAATGGCCCGCGGCACACTGGTGAGCAGCTGCCGGCGCAGCGTGCTAGCCGCCAGCGCGCGGGTGAGCACGTGCAGGTCCCCCTCACCGGCTCATGCCAGCGCACCAGCCCGGTCTGTGGGCCGCAGGCGTGGCCCCCGGGGGCGCAAGCGGCAGCGCGCACAGGCCACGCCACGTGCAGGCTCCCGACCATCCGCCTCCCAGCCCTGAAAATCGCCCCGCCCACCGCGGCAGGTGCTTGGCTGCGGCGTCGACCGCGTCGTACACCTCGTCGTTCCGTTGAAAGTCGCCCGGCCGCCGCGGCAGCACGTGGACGTGCACGTGCGGCACGGTCTGGCCGGCCTCGGGGCCGTCCTGCGGGGGTCCGGCCCAGGGCAGCGGACATGCAGTCTGCGGCCCGGCTGCAGAGGGGGCGCTGGCAGGCAGCAGCAGCGCCTGCAGGTCGTGAGGGCTGCAGGGCGCTGCGGCTGTGCAGGCGCCCACCTGGATGGCCAGCGTCAGCGCGTGGGCGCCAAAGTGGGGCTGGATGGCGCTGCCCACCTGCGCGGCTCGCGACGGCAGCAGAGCCCATCTAGCACGTCAGCACAGGCTGGCAAGCAACCATCAGCGTCGCACGCTCCAACTCCCGGCTGCTGCTCCAATATAACCTATCTTTTTATTGACACGCGCAGTCTCGCCAAACACGCTTCCCCACCCACAACTCAGCACCCAGCGACCGCACCCTCTGCGCCAGCCGCCACAGGTCGGCCACCTCCTCGGGGGTAAGGTCGGCAAAGCGCGGCAGCACGCGTTTGGGCGACACCAGCACGTGGCCGGGCACCTGCGTCCATCGGGGCAGCTCAGAGCACTGTCTGCACCTGTGAAGGCGCGGCCTCGCCACGCGCTGCACCCAGCACCAGCACTGCGCGACCCACCACAGGCTTGAGGTTTACGAATGCGAAGCTCAGAGGGGAGGTGACAAACACCTCGCTGGCGTGGATGTCCCAGGGCCCGAACTTGTAGTCCTGCAAGTGGGGAAACGGCCAGCAGATGGCACTCGGAACAGCGGGCGGCGACGGGCGGGAGTGGCCGGGCAGCAGCGCCGCGCCTGGAACTGAGCACCGCTGCTCATGTTGGTGGCCTGCACGCGGGGGCAGCCCACCCAAGTCCGCTTGCACAGCAAGGAGGCGGGGCTGGCTCTGAGCGAGGCAGCAGCAATTCGATGCGCAGAGCTCGCCAGAAGAGATGCACGCATCGATCACAGCGAGGGGAGAGTATGTCGAGGGGTGATATCATGATACAGCTCCTGCGGGTCACATTCAACCTGAGGGAGCACCTTCTAAGAGCTCGGTTGCCATTCTGGCACTCTCCTCCATCATATCGGCAGGGTGGAAGCGGGGCAGCGGGAGCAGGGGGCTCTCCGCCACTCTCAAAGTCGGAACTCGGCTGAACCCCCGAAACTAGCTACACTTTGTGTGTGCAGCCTTTATAGTGTGCCTGGGGCGAGGAGCGCTCGCGGATCATGGCCGGCGGGCGGGGGTCGGCAGTCCAAAATCCAGGCGCTGGCAGTGGCGTCTGTGCTGCTAGGCGCCACGCTGCCCAGCCAGTTACAAGACCTCGCATGTCGAGCCGGGGAAGTGTGCCTGTCGCTGGGACCAGCTGGCATTGAGAGGGGGGGACCCGGTTGGCGGCGCCTACGAGCCTGCTGGCTGCTGTCGCCGCCCGACAGATGACGCAGACACAAGCAACGATGTCATGGCACCGGCTCCTGGCAGCCACTCGCTTGCTGTAGCACTGAGAGGGCCGTCACAGTCCACACGGTGCTCATGGCGGTGCCCGGCAGTGCCGGCGGCGGCTGTGTTTTGGCCGCCGGGAGCGTCTGGGCAACATTCTCTCCGCGTTCCAGCTGCTCTCGCCATTGCGCGCTGTCCTCCAAGCTCTCTGCACCCCACGAAGACTTGCGAAGCTGAACTCTTTTGAGAAAATTGCCTTGCGCCGCCTCCGATCAAGTTTTCTCGCCTACCGAGCAGTGCACGCCTGCCCGCGGCTGATGGAGCCGGCGGAGGCGGCAGCCCACCCTCCGCAAAGCGCAGCCCTCCCGCTCACCCGCAACCAGAAAGCGAAGCGCAGGCGGCGGCTGCTTCGCCAGTACAAGCTGGCGGGGCCGCAGGTGCGCCTGCCACTCGCGCCACTGGCGCGCTTCCCGCCTTCGTGCGTGCTCAACTCGAGGCGCCCGTGTGCTCGTTGTGCAGGACTCGCAGTGCAGCGACGCACCCAGCGCCCTCGGCTCCTATCAGCCACAGCAGCAGCAGCAGCAGCAGCACGCCGGGTGCAAGCGATCTGCCCGTTCCCTTGCTGCAGCCCCGCCGCCCCAGCAACCCAAGAAGCTGCGGACTGCCAGCCCTGACATCTGGCAGGTCATTGCTGCATCGGTGGACAGTGCCGCCTGCTGCGCGCCTGCCTCGGGCACTCCTGTGCAGGCTGCCGCACAGGTCAGTGACGGGAGCGTGCAGGTCGGCGCGACTGCACAAGCAGCGGCAGCGAGAGCGCACGCTGGTGCCCAGCAGCAGCAGCGGCCGGCGCAACAGCAGTGCGGTGGGAGCGAGGAGTGTGTGCCCCCCCAGAAGCAGCGCGAGCAGCAGCAGGCGGGAGAAGCCACCAGTGGCGCGTCTGTCCGGCAGGACTGGTCGGGGGCGGCCACCATGCTGGCAGGGGCGCTGCTGCGGCAGGAGACGCAAGTGGTGGTGACAGAGGGCAGCAGCAAGACGGCGGCGGTGTGCAGAATGGACTTGTCGCACGCGGCGCTGGTGATCGGGGCGCACATCGCTGGCCAGGCACCTCTTGCATCCGTGGCGGCAGTAGCAGGCAGACCCGCGGGCGACCTAGGCATTGAGGATGCGGTGCATGGGGCCACGGCAGGTACATCAGCGCCCAGAGACTGCTTGCCCGCTGCGCCGTGCGTGAGCGGCGAGCAGCAGGCGGGGGCTGGAGGCGAAGAGATGGCAGCAGTTGAAGAGCAGAAGTGGGAGCAGGATGAGGGCGCCGCGGGGACGACGGCAAAGAAGCCCAAGCGCCCCCGGCGCGTGTTTGTCCACGGCAACTATCACCGGTACTATGGCTACAGGCTCGGTGAGTGTCTGTTGAGCCGGCGCGAGCTGGCTTGCCGGAGCAGGCGGTGCCTGTAACTGGCCAGTCAGGCCAGTTGAACCATCCAGCGGCAGCCGCTTGCACCATACTGGGAGGTTCGCGAGCCGTGGTCCCCTCCACGCCACTGCCGCAGGCGACGCGTTCACGAGCGACCCGCGGCTGGCGGTGCTGGAACGCGGCTGGTTTGCGGGGCGGCGCTGCCTGGACGTGGGGTGCAACGAGGGCGCGGTGACGCTGGCGCTGGCCACGCGGTTTGGCACGAGGAGCATGGTTGGCGTGGACATTGATGAAGTGCTTATCCGACGCGCCTGCACGTGAGGAACGCTGCGCTGGGCTGCTTCTATACGTGCGTCGCTCAGCCAAGCTGGCTTGCACTGGCGGGAGCGGGAGCGAGTGTGCCCTATGCTCGCGCCCACGCCTGCGGCCCTGCCTGTCGGCGATGCAGGAGCCTGCGGCAGGAGCGCGAGCGCGTGCGGGGGCGCGCGGCCGCCGCACGGCACGGCGGCACGCCCGCGGCCGAGCGCCGCGGCGCGGCCGCCGCACTGGCGGCGCTGGCGCGCACCTGGTTTGTGCACGGCGACTTTTTGGCGGCTGAGGGCGACCCCTCCAGCGTCGACACAATCACGTGCCTGTCGGTCACCAAGTGGGTGCACCTCCACCGCGGCGACGAGGGCCTGCGCGCTTTCTTCGCCAGGTGCGCGGCCCTGCTGGCGCCCGGCGGCCTGCTGGTGCTGGAGCCGCAGCCCTGGTCCTCATACCAGACGGCGGCGCTGAAGATCAGGAAGGCCTGGGCCGCACTGGCCGCGGTACCCGCGCCGCCGGGGGCGCCCGGGACCGAGCCGGCGGCGGCGCCCGCCAGCGGCACCGCCGAGCGCGTGGCAGCCGGCGAGGCCACCGATGGTCGAGCGGTGGAGCCAGCAAAGGTGGCGGCAGAGGCGGGAGAGGCGGCGGCGTGCACCGGCGCCGCCGAGCCAGCAGCGCCGGCAGCGGGGGCGCCTGCCGCGGCGGCGCACCCGCTTGCAGGCGCTTTCTTCCACCGCCTGGCGGAGCTGTGCCTTCGCCCCGAAGGCTTTGCCAACCTGCTCTGCGACGAGATGGGCTTCCGCCTGGTTCGCCGCCTGCAGGTGGGTGCGGCGTGGCGCACCGCCGTCGCCTGCATAAAACGTTTGTAGAAAGAGCCCTGTGGCTTGCCCCTCTTGAGGCGCGCATGCGCCAAGTGGCCACTCGCACGTGTTGACGAGCTGCGTGGGGGGCTTGCGGCCGCTGTTTGCAGGTGGGATCTTCCTCCCAGGGCTTTGACCGCCCCTTGCTCGTCTTCCGCAAGCGGCACCAGTGACCCCAGCGCAGGAGATGGCCGGCCAGGCAGCTGCGGGCCTGCATGCGCGTTTCGCCTGCCCCTGCTTGCTGGATGCTGGCCATGCTGCGAGTCTCAGCTGCTGCGTCATGCCTGTGTGAGTTTTGTTTTGTGAAATTGTAACAAGCTTGAACTTAATAATGACGCTTGAGCAGCGCTAGCCGCTAGTTGTGGGGGTCCCGGCGCCCAGTCGCCCACGCTCTGGTTTCACACCCTCCCGCGCCCTTGGAATGCCCTTCTCCTCTTCCCCTCAACATCCCAGACCTTCGGCAGGTTCCCAGCTCACCCCAGCCATGGAACCCGTCCCTCAAACTGCCACAACCATCTCGGAAGTCCCCGATGCCCTGCTGCTGCGCTGCCTGCGCCTCCTGCCGCGGACGGAGCGCTGCTCCAGACGGGTGCGTGGTTGTGAGGCCGGCGCATGCTCTGACGCAGGCACGGCAGCTACCCAGCAGCCTGTCTGCATGTGGACGGACTTTGCTGTGCTATTGTCCGTTCACATGCAGTGCTATTGCTCCGAGTCGACTGTGGCGCCTCTGGTGCAGGTGCCGCACGTGGTGCTGTGTCTATCGAACGCGCAGGAGGTGGAGTGTGTGTGCCGCCGCTGTCGCCGGCTAGCGCTGTCGCCGGCACTGATGACAGTCCTGGATGCCACCAACGTCTCTTTCGAGTCCATGGATGCCTATGATGCGACCGCGCTGGAATGGATGGTGCACCGGCTGACCAAACGGCGCGCAGTCACGGGACTCAAGCTGCCCCGGCTGGATTGGGAGCGCTTGCATCCGCACGCCCGGGCGGCCCTCCGATTCATGGCGCTGAAGACCTTCCCGGGCCTGAAGAGGTGGGCAAATGGCCTCGGATGAGGTCTGCCACCAGCGCTGCCTGCCTGCGTTACCTGCAGCGCACCCCCTCTGTGCGGCACCAGACGCAGCGCTCATCCCATGCCTGCCGCAGGCTGTCCTGCCAGGCGGTTACGTTCTCCATGCTACCCTGCCGCCTCGGCCGGGCCCCACAGCTGGAGGAACTCGAGCTAGACATTACGCTGCTGCAGGGCACGCCGCCAGATGCTGCGCGGTGGGAGGAGATGGCTGGCTGGGTCAAGGCCAGCCCGCGGCTGGCGCGCGTGCAGCTGTCGGCGGCCGTGCTTCCCGCCCGCGTGGCGCAGGTGCTACATGACGCGCCTGCCGGCTGCCCAGAGGTCAGCCTGCGGCTGCCCGTGGGGGTGAACCAGCATAGCCGGCTGGCCCTAGGCCTGCTGCTGCACCGGCTGGTGAGCCTGGACGTGAAGGTCGCGGATGCGGCCCAGCTGAGGTCGGTTTACAGCGCGCTGCAGTGCAGCCCCCACCTTGCTGCTCTGCAGCTCGAGCTGGGGCCCATGGTTGCCAAGGTGTGCCTGATGTGCACCCCCTGATGCTTGTGGCTGCGCCCTGCGCGAGCCAGAGGTGCTCCTGGGCTCTAATGACGAGTTCTTCCCTCCCTCCATGTGGTGTGGCAGCTGCCGGGCGCGACGGCGCTGTCGGCGCTGGGCGGCTTCGCCCTGACCGAGCATGGCGGGTCCAGGGCAGGGCGAGGTTGCCTGCGCACCTGCCGGCTAGACAGCCACCTGTTGGGCGACCCTGGCATTGGGGACCTGCTGGCGGCGCTCGGCGGCCCCGGGCTGACAAGCCTGCACTGGGCGCACCACGCGTCGCGCCCCGACTCGCCAGTGTACCTGCCGCCTGAGATGGCGCAGCTGTCCGGGCTGCGAGAGCTGGTGATCGAGCTGAGGGAGGCGCACAGCACGCGGGCCACCCTCGACGCCATCACCGGCCTGGCACGCCTGGAGGCACTCACCTGCAGCGTGCCGACGCTGCCCTCCGGGGCATACCTCTCGCGCCTGACCTCGCTGGACTTGCGCTGCGACGCGGACATGGCCTTGGACTCGCCGCCGCCATTTGCAGGTGCGTGGCGCTAGGTGGATGAGGCGCAGTAAGCGCTGTGGGGAGCAGTTGGCCAGCTGGCGCAGCGTTTGCGCCGATGCCCGTGTGCCGGCACCCTCCAACGCAGTGACCGAGTGCAGGGAGCTGCTACGCCTGGCGATCACCGTCAACGCGCCGCGCCTGACGCCTTTTGAGGATGGAGAGGGCTGGCAGCAAGCCGTGTCCGATCTCTGGCAGGCCATGCATGTGAGCAGATAGATGGTTGCCGCCGCACGCTGCCTCCTGTCACAAGCATCTCGCGTGCAGTGGCTGTGGCTGGCCAGGAGGGCAAGCACCCCTCCTCTCCCCCTACTGATGTACAGGCCAAAATCGTGTTTCTGCGACGCCTACGCCTGCTGGTGTTGGACTTGAGGTCAGACTGGGAGGAGGAAGCCAGCGACGCACTGTTTGGCATGGCATTCTCAGATCAGCCCCCCAGCTGCATGGTGTTTGACGTGCCCAGTTGCTTGTGTGATGGAGAAAGTCTCCACATGCTTCAGCTTTGATGAAAAGGACGGCGCACGCGCAAGTCTAAGTCTACAAATTGATTGGCACAGTGCTTAAGCAGGTTCTGGGACACAACTTGGGGTAAAAAGCAAGCAACTGAGCGCACGGGGATGCAGGAGCAGCCAGAAACCAGAACAGGGAGGGCCAGAGACAGTCTGCATGTCTGCATGGAAAACTGAAGGGGCGCAGCAACCAGGCACCGGAGGCGCGCCCGCATCACGCACAGGCTGCGAGCGCAGCCGGAGCAAGCCGCGTGCTGCGTGCACCAGTGCCAGGGCTGGCTGGTAGCCTCATCAAGCTCCAACGCCGGGTCATGAACCTGGGAGCAGGGGACGGGGTGGGCATGTGGACGGTGTCCTTGACAAGAGCAGGGCGGCCAGCAGCAATGCACCGGCTGGCGAAACTGCGTGCTAGAGATTGGCGTGCCCCAGATTTTCACCGCTGAAATGCCGCTGAAAGCCATATCTCCCACCTGAAAAAGTCCCTCCACAGTAGCTCGAACTGCACCCACTCCAGCGCGCCGCCGCCCCCGCCGCCACCTGCCGCTGTCGCGCCGCCCGCAGAGGCCGCCGCCGCCGCCGGGGCAGCCGCCGTGGTGGGCGCGCTGCTGCTGCCGCCCAACAGCCGCTTTGCCTCATCCAGCACCAGCCGGGGGGACAGGCAGCCTGTGGCCAGCCAGGGCGCTATGCTGCTGGAGAAGTTGCTGCCGTAGGCGGCGCCGCTGCCGCCACGCCGGCCGGCGCCCGAGGCCTCGGCCATGAACGCCCGCAGCAGGCGCAGCGCCTCGCCCTCGCCGCCCACGGGCGCGGGGTCCGCGTCGCCGCCCGGGCAGGCGGCAACGGCCGCAGGAAGGGGCGCCAGGCCCAGGTCCTTGAGCGTGGGCAGTTCCCCGCGGTCAAGCCGGCCCGCGCTCAGCGGCACTCCGCGCAGCTGCTCGGGCGCGGGCAGCGCCGCGCGCGGGGCCACGCTCGCAGTGGCCTCCCGGAAGCGCTCTGCGGGCGGCGCAGAGGCGGGCGGGGACTCGGGTGCCCAGCCATCCAGGCCACTGTGGAAGCATCTTGTTCTCCGTGATGTGCCGCCCGCGCTGCCCATGCGAGCCCCACTCCCGGCCCCTGTTCACGCACCAAACGTCTGCGGCAACTGCTCGAGCTTGAAGGGCAGGTCCTCCAGCTGGTGCAGGGTGTTGGCCCAGAGGCAGGCCAGCTGGCCGCCCGCAGCTTCCACCGCCTGCTTCACGCGCGCCTCCACCTGCAGCGCAGAGGGCGCGGCATGGCGGCAAACCAGCGGGCCAATCTCGAGAGGCGGCCTGACAGCATTGCAAATGGGAAGCAACAGGTAGTCGCTCGTCGTCGGCCGCGCCGTGCTGGAACGGGTGGCAGGTGGCCGTGGCTTGGCACACATGCCCTGGGTGGCGTAGACGCATGCCCACCTGCAGCTCCTCGAACGTCACGCCGCTGTGGCAGTAGACGCGGGGCGCCGTGCCCGGCAGGCCCGGCCCCAGCCGCTGCAGCAGCTGCGGCAGCACCTCCTCTGGCCTGCCCAGCCGCACGACCAGCTCGCTGCCTGCGGCAGAAGCAACGGGAAATAGAAGGTTGCAGGCGCGGACCCCTCCTGCCTAATGCCTTCAAAACATGCAGCAGCGCCCAGGGGCGGCTGCAAGGAGTTACCGCCGCACCTGCGTCGCGCAGCCGGCGGCGCAAGTCCGCGACGGCCTGCAGCAGAAAGGTGGCGCGGTAGGGGCCGGTGCGCTCGTAGCCGGCGCGGCCGCGCCCGTAGTCCCTGGGGTCGAAGCAGTACACGGGGAGCACGCCGCTGCACTCGGCGGTGGCCCGCGCCAGCGCCTCGTTGTCGTGGATGCGAAGGTCGCCGCGGAACCAGAGCAGGCCGGCGCGGCGGCCGCCGCCGGCGCCGCGTGGCCCCGGCGCGCCCGCGCCCGCGCGCCGCGGCGCGGGCGCCGCCGCGGAGCTGCGCCCCAGCGCAGCCGACGCGCCGGCGGCGGCGCTGGCAGACGGTGCGCTGGCCCAGGCCTGAGCAAGGGGGTGCGACGGCAGGGAAAGCTTGGCCGCAGCCAGTGGCAGGGCACAACAAAGTGAATTTCCTACATGGGCTCGAGCTGCGCTCTCAGCAGAGCAATATGTCTTCAGCAGCGGGCCCCACCTGGAACTGCTTGAGCTGGCGGAGGAGGGAGCTCGCGCCCGCTCGCGCGGCGCGCAGCGGGCGGGAGCGCGCTGCGGCCGTGACATGGGCCGCGCGCAGGCGTGCAGCGCTACAGATGCGATCCATGCGTCTAGATCCACAAGTTGGGGCGGTGGTTCAGGGCTTTGGCAGCGGGTGACGGGGAAGGGGAGGGCCCCTCTAAGCTCTCCCGGCCGACAAGCCTCTAAAAGGAGTCAGGGCACCACTGGAGACACTGGAGGCCTCCGATGCGCACAAGACACCAGGGTGGGCAGCAACACACCAGAGTCGAAATGTGTTTGGAGGCTCTGGCACTTCCCCCTTCTTGAGAGTCCATAGCATCGCTCGGGTCACCTCCGGGCAGCTGCCCTACACAGCGCGTGTGACGTGCACTCGAAGGGGCATCGCTCTCGCACACTCTCTCCTTCAGCGCTTCAGGCGCCGGCAACAGTCGGCTCCCGTCACGCAGCGTCTCTGTGCAGCGAACGAGGCGCCATGGCGGTCGGCGAGGATGGCGTGAACTGGGCGGCCACACTGCGGCCAACACGCGCGCAGTTTGAGAGGTGCGGCTGCCTTTTGTTCTGATCGCGGGCCTGCCGGCAAGCTCTGGAGTTGCAGCAGAGCAGCGGACGAGCAGAGCAGGCTCTGGTTGAGCTGCTGGACTCTGCCCCGCGCCTGGCCGCCCGCCTTCCGCACCTGGCCGCCCGCCTTCTGCGGCCGCCGCCGCTCTTTGGACACGCCCGCGCCGCCCTGCACCCCACGCAGGCCCTTCTGCGACTACATACGCGAGCAGTTCCAGGCCCACCCGGACTGGGCGATGTTCAAGGCGAGGCGCGGACTGGGGGCCTTGGCAGAGGGGAGGAGGGGGAGCTGGAAGGCTTTGGAGCGCCGTCGCAGGAGAGGTTGCTGGCGGCTGCTGCCTCTGGGCGCGCCTGCGCTCGGCTCACACACGGCACGCCACGTCGCCCGCCCCGTCGGTAGGTGATCCCCCCCAAGTCGTGGAAGCCCTACAAGAGGTTCCCCAACCTGGAGCAGATCCGCATCGAGACGCCCATCAAGCAGCACGTGAGCGGCGGCGGGCGGCGAGAGGAGGCGGCGGGCCGAGGCAGTGGGCGGAGGCGGCGGGCCGAGGCGGCGGCGCGGATGCGCGGGGATGCAATCTCTGGTCGGCGGAGCCACTAGCGCGCGGTGGATGTGGCAGCAGTGAGGGCGCGTGGCAGGCGTGGCGTCGATCGAGAGAGCCGCGGTGGCGGGCTCACGTGCTGGGCTCCTGGTGTGTGTGTGCAGGTGTTTGGCAAGAGCGGCGCTTACATGTGCATCCTGGAGGAGCAGCGGGCGAGTGGCTGCGGGTGGCGGGCGGGCTGGTGCAGCACCTGTTGCATGCCGCTGCAAGGCGGAACGCTGCTGCCCTGCCGCGCAAGGCAATGCTGCGCGGCGTGCCGCTGTCGGGGCTGGTCAATGCTGACGCCGCTGTTGCCGCTGTGCGCCTCTTGGTGCCCACGTGCAGGGCATGTCGGCCGCAGAGTTCAAGCGCATGGCAGAGAACCCAAACAAGCAGGCCCCCGAGAAGGGTGCGCGCTCCCGGTCCCGCGCACTGCCGGTGGTTGCACTGGTGCACGAGTTGCCGCGCCACCCGAACTGCCTCATCCAGCCTCTTCCCGGGCACCCGCCGCTCGCAACTTGCCGGCATCCCCCTCCCCCTCCCCCCCGCAGGCCACCGCGGCGACGACCTGCTGGAGCGCGCGTTCTGGAGCAGCGCGACCACCAACCCGCCGCTCTACGGCGCCGACACCCCCGTCTCGCTCTTCGACAAAAAGGCGCGCGCCGCCGCGGCAAGGGGCGAGGGGCTGGGCAGGGGCTGGGAGGGGCGGGGGGGGCGGGGGGGCGGGGCGCAAGGGGCGGGGGCCTCCGCAACGGGGAGGGGCCGCGGGCCCGCTCTCCCGCGCGCGCCAGGCCCTCTGACGCCGGGCATCCCTCCGTGCGGCCGCCGGACCGCAGGTCCCCTACGGCTGGAACTTCCACGACCTCGGCTGCCTCTTCAAGGAGTACGACGTCCCCGAGATTGCGGGTGGGCCATGTTTGTGTGAGTTGGTGTCGCGTTGTGTGTGTGCGTGGGTCGCGGTGGCGGCTCCCAGGATCTGCGAGCGGGCAGCGCCCGCCGGCCGCGCCCGTCGGCGACCCTGCGCCCCGGCTGCCCCCTCCTCCTCCTTCCCGCGACAGGCGTGACCACGCCCATGACCTACTTTGGCATGTGGAAGGTGCGGCCGCGCAGAGCCCAGTGCTCCTGGACCCCAGCGCCGCGATGCCCCGCACCGCTCTGCGGAGCGCTTGCCCCGACCCGCGCCGCATCGCCCACCCGCTCGTGCGCCTGCCCCGTGCCCCCCGCCCTCAGTCCTTCTTCGGCTGGCACAAGGAGGACGTGGACCTCTACTCGATCAACTACCTGCACGCGGGCGCGCCCAAGGTGCGGGCGCGCGGCTGGCGCTCGCTCGTGGCGACGCCGGACGCGGGGCGCGCGCTCGTGCCCCGCCCTCGCGCGCGCATACCCCCACGCCCTTGCCGCCTCTCGCCCCCGTCCCCCCAGGTCTGGTACGGCGTCTCGCCCAGGGACAACCCCAAGTTTGACGCGATGACCCGCTCCCTCTTCCCCGACAACGCCGCCGCCTGCCCCGCCTTCATGCGCCACAAGGACATCCTCATATCGCCCAAAGCGAGTTTGCGGGCGGGCCGGCCTCGCCCGCCAGCCAGCGCGCCGCGCGTCCTCTGCCCCGCTCGCGCTCCCTCCCTCCGGGCGCCCCGCCCCGCCCTTGCCCACCGCCCCCTCCTGCCGCCCCCGCCGCCCCCCGCGCCTGCGCAGGTGCTGCGCACGTATGGCGTGCCGGTGATGCAGGCCAAGCAGGAGGCGGGGGAGTTCATCGTTCTCAACGCCGCCGCCTACCACGCCGGCTTCAACCTTGGGTTCAACTGTGCGGGTGAGGGTGGAATGTTTGAAGCCAATGCGCATGGAAGGATTGAGTGGGGGCGGGCAATGTCGGCGGCGGGAGGAGAGGGCAGCAGCGGGCGGAGGCAGGGGCGGGCCGCGCTGCCGCGGCTGGCGTGCGGGCGCCGCCGCCCCCCGCCGCCGCCCCTCGCCCATCCTCGCCGTGCCCGGCCTCCCCCTCCCGCCCTCCTCCCCCGCGCCGCAGAGGCGGTGAACTTTGCGCTGCCCGAGTGGCTCGAGGTGGGCCGCGACTGCGTCAACTGCGACTGCGCCGCGCTCGACGACGGCGTGCGGCTCGACATGGGGATTTTCTTCCCCGAGCTGCGCCACTCCTCGGACGAGGAGGAGGAGGAGGGTGAGCGCGCGACGCGGGGAGGGAGCGGGCGGCGGGCCCCCGCCGGCCCGGACCGGGGCGGCGAGGGGGCGAGGGCGGCGGGGCACGGCCGCGCCGCCCGCGGGCGAGGAGGAGTGCGCGCTGGGGGGATGCCCTGGCCAGAGGGAGGGGCAGCGGGTGCGTCGGCGTGCTGAGGCCTGCGCGCGTACCCCCGGGTTGCGTGCAGACTCAGAGGAGGAGTCAGACGAAGAGGAGGAGGGCTCGGAGGAGGACAGCAGGGAGTCAGACGAGGAGGGGAAGCAGGCGGCGTCGAGCTCGGAGGAGGCGGCGGACACGAGCGACGAGGAGTGGCAAGACGGGGGGCGGCGAGGCACCGCCAAGCAGCAGCGCGGCGGGCGGCGCGGGCGGGCGCAGCCCGCCGCGGCCGCGCGGGTGCGCAGCCGCAAGCGCGCCCGCGCAGCTGGGGCAAGCAGCGAGGACGAGGAAGACGAGGAGGCGCGCGGCGGCAAGCGGCGGCGAGCGAGCGCGGCTGCAACTCCTGCAGTCCGCACGCCCAAGGTGCCGGAAGTGTCCAAGCGCGCGCGGGTGAGCCTGAGCAGCACGTGCTTGGCGCTGGTTGAGCTGCAGCCCAGGCAACAGAGCAGGAGTGGCTGGGACGGCACTCATGCATTACGCAGCACGTAATGCCCTGAGCAGGGCGCCAGGACCCGCTGCGTCCTAGCTTGCATGCCTGCTTCGCCCTCTCCCCTCTCCACGCTTGCAGCCGCAGGACACGCCGCGCGGCGCGGTGCACGGGCTGTGGGGCAAGGTGGCGGAGGAGCGGCCGATAGCGCTGGTGGAGCGGGACGACGAGAGCAGGGAGCTGCGCTACTGTGAGCGTTTTGCTAAAAACAGTCTTAAAGAGCCAGCGCGAAAAAGGCCCACGGCGGTGGGAGGGAGGTTCTGGGGGGCATTGGTGGGTGGGCGTGCTGGGGAGGGGGAGGGGGAAGGACGCCTGCCGCTGCGCCATCCCCTGACTCCTTGCCCGCCCCGGCACTCGCAGGCCTTGCGCACCGCCTGGACCGGCCGGCCAAGCCGGGCTGCGTGTGGGTGGGCGCGCTGGCGCTGGGGCCCGACGGTCTGTTCAGGCCCACAGGTGTGAAGGCGGGTCCAGGCGCGGCGAGCACAGACGCCGGGCCTCACTCCCGGGCGACCTTCCAGCCTGGCGACAGACGTGCATCGGGCTATCGCGTTTCGAGGGCGTGGCGGGCCGGTGGCCAGACGCGTGGCCCGAAACCGCCCCTTGTAACATGCGCGTGCGCACCGGCGCCCCCCCCCCCCCACCCCCCCCACACACCCCACCCCACCCACTGCAGGCCAGGTGCGATGCACGCAGCTGGGGTCGCAGTTCCCCCGCATCGCCCACGTACGCTCCGAGTGGGTCCAGACCGCCGGCAAGCGCAAGGCCGGCTGGAAGCTGCTCACCAAGCCGGAGCGCATCCTGATGTGACGGCACCCCTCCTCTTCCGCTTCCCCCCGCGCGCGTGAACGGGCGCTCTGCCGGGCCCGCCCCCTTGTGGAGACCGCCCTCTTGGCGCCGCCATGGCACCAACTATGGCGCTGCATGTTGCTGGGGAGCGTGGGGTGCGCAGGTGTCTATCGGCGCGTCCCCGACTTCCTGCACTGTTGGTGGCGACCCAGCACTCTTCTCTGCCTGGTTCGAGTGACCGAGCAAGCGCACACCCCGTGCGCTGCCGCTTCCTTCTGGCCGCCTACACCTGGCGGGGCGCAGCTTGCTCTGCTTGCAATGACTTTGTTGACAGCGTGTAGCAAAGTGCCGCACATTTGGGTTTGGAGGGACAGTGCTGCGCTTGTGAAAAGGAGGTCGTGGCAGGGGCAGTCTGAGGAGCTGAGGGGAGAAACTGAGGGCAGCTGAAGGGGGGGGGGGGGGGGGTAACCGTTAGGAGGGGGGGGAAAAA
>PCFQ01000058.1:2177903-2199233 GCA_003063905.1 Chlorella sp. A99
GGGGGGGGGGGGGGGGGGGGGGGGGGGGGGGGGGGGGGAAAGAGGGGGGGGGGGGGGGGGGGGGGGGGGGGGGGAGTCAACGCTAGTAGTGCGAGCGAAATAAAAGGGGTTGAAAAGAGAGAGAGAGAAAAACGGAGGAGCGGGCAGGCAGCCCGCCCACGCTGCGGGGCACATGCGGCGCCGGAGGGCGGCCAGGCTCCAGGCGCGGCGGCAAGGGCGATCACACGATGGGCGTGGCACCCAGGACCTGGGTCGCGGCGTGCGTCTCCTCAAAGCGCTTTTCGCTGTGGCTGGCGCCGATCTTCTTGGCCTTCTTGTACTTGGCAAACCGGACCTGCAGCAGGAGGGACCGGGGGTGGAGGAGCAGGTCGGGAGGCGGCGCGCACGAGCGCGTGTGGCGCACGGGCAGCGCGGCGCGCCACCCAGACAGTTAGCCGCCGAGCCCGCAGGCGGCCGCCCGCTCGCCCGCTGCCTCTGCAGGCAGCCGTCCGTCCGCGCACGGCGCGGCCGCTCACCCGGTCCCAGATGGCCACAAACACCACCAGCTGGTTCAGCGCATACTCGAGCCAGATGATGGCCCTCACGGCGGTGCGCTGGCTGTCGCCAGGGTAGCTGAGGGCGCTGGCCTGCGGGGCGGAGCGGGATGCGGCACCGGCATGGTTGCTGCGAGGCCGCCGCGGGGCGCCGCACGCGCGCGTCGCGGGGCTGCGCGCGTGCGCTGGGCCACGGGCGCGCGCGCTCGCCTGCGGGGCGCGGGCGTTGATGGTGATGGCGAGCACGAGCCACCAGAAGGCGGCGAAGAGCGACTGGCTGATCGCAATGGCGGCGAGGAAGAGCACGCGCTTGCGCAGGGCGATGACCGAGGGGATGAGCAGCACGAGGGAGAAGAAGAGGCCAAAGCCCACAGTGATGTAGACGAAGCTGCAGGCGTGGAAAGGATGGGGAGGAAGATCGAGACGCGAGCAAGGAGAGCAGGAGAAGGGGAGGCTGGGCGGGGGAAGCGCAGCGCGCGTCGGGAGAGCAGGCCGGCAGCGCGCCGCGGCTGGTGCGCTGGTGGCCGGCAGAGCCGCGGCGCAGCCCACTCACTCGCAGACGCGGCCGGGGGGGACCTGGCTCACTATGTTGAGCACGCTGCAGCGGGGGCAGGCGGGCCAGAGCGGGAGAGCTGGTTGCAGCAGGGGCAGACGCGAGTGTGAATCGAAGCGCCCGTCGACGGCCTGTTGGCACCGCAGCCCAGGCGTCCACTGCCTCCACAGGCGCGCTCTCCGCCAGCGCCAGCGAGCGCAGCAGCAGCAGCGCTCACCAGTAGGTGGTGTTGTCCACGCCGTACCACTTGTTGGGGTTGGTGGGGAAGTCGGTGCCGGGCACGTCGTCGAGCTGGGTGGAGGTGACGGCCGCAATCACGATGGCAAAGATGATCTGCAGAAGAAATGCAGCAGACCCTTGCATGTGGTGGCTGCCGGAGAGCGCGCGGACGCGTCCCCGCCCCGCCCCGCCCCGAGCCGGCGGTGTGTGCCACATGCAATAGCTGCCTGCTGGCGGCTGCGGGCCGGCAGCTGCGGGCCGAGTCGCCGCTTTGCTGGGGCGCCACAGGACCACACCGCCGCCTGGCGCTGTGGGGAGATGCCCCACCTGCAGCACGGCCAGCCCGATGGTGACCTTGAGCCCCGTGCCCTCAGCCTTGAGCTTCGACGTCATACTGCAAGGCGCGCCGGGTGGTGCTGGGCTGTGGCAGTGGTGCGGGAGCGTGCGGTGCAGACGATGGGGGAGGCGTCGGCTGGCGCATGCTCTAGTAGAGCTTAGAAAAGCTAAAAAGCGAGGCCGAAGAAGGCCAAGTTTGCTGGCACCAGCAACGTGTCGGCGAATCGGCTCCTAACATTACAGTGATGAGAGAGCAATTATGACGATCGGAAGGCAGGAAGGCACATGAGCGCTTGGGCGGCGGTTTGGGCGGCGGCCGCCGGCCGTGGCCCCGCCCGCCCGCCAGCCGGCCAGCCGACGCTGCCCAGTCTGCCATCCCTGCTGAAAGCGTGCCATCCCAGTGCCCTCCATTCTCGTGAATGCAGCCTGAGGGGAGACTTTCTGTGTCCTTTGATGCCAACCACTATCGGTTGCGCCTCCTGCAAAGGGCGGATGGGTCTCGCCCCGGCGCAGCACGAATCAATCGTCTGATGTCCCATTCCAGCTCAGTGGGTGCCAATGAGGAGATGGGGAGGGCGGGAGAGTGCGGGGAGGCTTTTTTTAGGAAATAATATTGTGGCACGGGGTGCAAAGTGGGCCGAGGCTGTGGGCGGCGGCCGTCCACAAGTGCGGCGGGCGCCCCACTGCCTTGGACCGGTTCATCGCGTTGCAATCTCGCATTCTGGTCATCTTATCATCAACACCATCGCCTTGTTGTGCTGCCTTGTTGTGCGCGGTTCGCCTGCACACACATCTTTTCTGGACGCAAATTGCAGCGCTTCCCGTGTCAAACATTGCACCCCCTAACGCTAGCGCGATCCAGCGAAGCCGATCGCCGCCGGCAGGTTGGTCTCACGAGCGCTCTGTGAGCGCTCTGCGCTCTTGAAGCGCAGCTAGCGGCGCAGGAGACTTCTCCGTGCGAGCTGGTGCAGCAGCGACGGAGGGTGCTGCTCAATGGGCACTCCCGCCCCGCGCCCATGCCTGCCGCGCCCATGCCTGCCGCCGCACCTCCGACCGCTCTCACACCTCGCATGCAGTGAGCAAAGATATGGAGCAGGCCGGCGGCGACACCGTCATCCCACTGAAACCCTCGGATTTTGTGCTGCTCGTGCTGCTGGTCCTCGCGGTGCTGGTGGCACTGCCCCGCCTCTGCGGCGCTCGGGCAGAGGCAGCGGCCGCTGCGCGGGCTCGCGGCGCAAAGCAGGAGTGAGGAGCCAGCTGTTGTACGGCGCAGAGTGTGCGATTATGCACGGCAGGGTGCGGCAGACCGCGGGCCTGCGCGCCGCCTGGGAGCGGCAGCAGCAGCGCGGCGCACTCGAGGAGGCTGTGCGGCGCATGCCGCGCCAGGGAGACTGCAAGGCGCTGCTCCTCGCAGCGCAGCTGCAACCCGTGCTGCGGACGGCGGGGGGGTGCGCCAGCGGACAAGGGGGGAGCGAGGGCGCAGTATCTGCTGACGATATCGGCGAAGCAGCAGAGCACCTGGAGCGGCTTGCCTGTGTGGACGGCCAGGCGCCGGCCAACCGCGCGCTCCTGCTCTGGCTGCTGCTGCTGCCGCACGGCCGGTGCACAGGTGAGCCGGCGTGCTGGCTGATCTGGCCGAGCTGCTGCGCATCCCAACTGCGCGTCCTCTGCCGCGTCCGTCTGTGCCGCAGGCTGGGCTGCGCGCCTGGTGACGGCGGCAGAGTGGGAGCCGCTGCTGGCGCTGGCCCTGCCCTGGCTGCCCGACTGGCGCGCGCTCGTGGCGGCGGGCCATGACCAGCTTCAGCACGAGGGGCTACAGCTGGTGGCGCTGCGCCTGCTCTCCACGAGGCTGTGTGAGCTGCTGCTTATCCAGCAGCATCAACAGCAGCAGCCGGGCGAGGAGCTGCTGAATAGCCTCCAGCTGATGCAGCAGGTGCTGCTGGCCTGGCCAGCAGCCGCGACCGCAGCGGCGGCCCACTTGCGGCAGGCTCAGGCGGCGGTGGAGGCCAGCATCCAGAGTTCTCTCGCAGCCATACAGCAGCAGCAGCAACAACAACAGCAGCTGGATGATCGCACAGGAGAGCGACAGCAAGCGGTGTTCCAGCAGCTGTGCCAGATGCGGGCGCGCCTCGCGCTGGCCCTGGTACAGTGTGCGCCGGGAGATGCTGCAACGAGCACGCTGGAGGAGGAGGATGCAGCCGTTCCTGCGGGTGTGCAGCCGGAGCTGCACAGCGAGCTGGATGGCTTGGCTGCAGGTGCCTGGCCCGCACTGCTGGAGCTGAGCAGTGGGCTGGCCAGCGCTGCGGGCGGTGCGGTGCCTGCCCAAGCAGGAAGCACGCAGGTCCCTCTCCTCCTGGCAGCGCGGGCAGTAGCGGCATGCCTGAGTGGCTGCCTGCCGTGCCTGGACGGGCGAGAGGCACAGGAGGAGCACCCTGCGTTGCAGGAGTCGCTGGTGTCTGTGCTGCCTGCTGCCCCGACCCTGGTCCCTGGACTGCCGGGCGCCTCCTTCCCAGCAGCTGTCGTGCCTCCTGCGCTGGCCAAGCAGCGATGGTGCGAGCAGCAGGAAGCGCGCCCATGCGCCGTTGCAGCTCGCTTGCTGACGGCGGATCCCAGCGCTCTCAGCCCGGCCCGCCTGACGCTGGCTGTGCTGGAGATGCTGCAGGAGCAGGCGGCGGCGCCCGACTTGTATCCACTGCATCTGTGTGGGCGACAGGAGGCGCAGCAGGCCTGGGTCCTCCTGCTGGCTCTGGCGCGCAGCGCAGCCGGCCGCGTGGAGGAGCGGGCCCAGCAGCATGCACTGCTGGAGCTGGGGCTGCTGTCCCCACACTTTGCGGCACTACGACACGCGTTGCACTCAGACCAGGCTCTGCAGGACAGCTCGGGGCGTCAGCTGGTCGGTGTCAGCAACCACCTCACGGCTGCGGACGAGGGCGGCAGCAGAGGCGGCGCCACGGCCGGAGCAGCCTCAGTCGCCGTCGCGCCGGCCCGGGTGTTTGGCGAGGACGCGGCGGCGCGGCGGCGCCGCGTGGCTGCTGCCGTGCGGGAGGTGCTTCCGCACGCGCTGCTTTGCCCAGAGGCCACGCTGGAGCGGGTGGTGAAGGACGCCGTGCTGCACCCTGGGCAGGTGCGTGTCTTGTGTGCGCGGCAGTGGCACCACATAGGTGCTGGCCTGTTTGGGAGGAGCAAGCGACACCACTTGCTCGTTTGCTGAGCCCTGCCTCGCTGTGCGGCTGCTGCGCTTGCAGGCCGAGCTGCTGGCAGATGTGCTTGGGGAGCTAGCCCCCCTGCTTCGATTTCCCAGCTCTGGCAGCGCTGGCACTGGCATGCAAGGCAGCGGGGCGCCATGCCTGCTGTTGAAACTGCTGGCTAGCAGCCTTGTGCACCCTCTCCCATCTGCTGGTGCCAGCGGCAGGGAGGTAGCAGCCAGCTTTGTCGTCAAGCTGTGCGAGCGGTTTGGCTCAGGCGCCAGTGGCGTGGCTCCCGCTGCGAGCGCTCGTGACCAGCAGTCCCCAGCTGTAAAGCCAGCAGATGTCCTGCGCCACGTGGTGGTGCCAGCGCTGCGTACCCTGCGTGGCGGAGACCTGCTGGGCCCATTGCAGCTGGCTGCCGCCCTCCTCCTGGCCGGCGATGGCGGCGGCAGGCTGGATGCCGGCGCGGCAGGCGCGGAGCTTGCCGCGCTGCTCTCGAGCCTGCTGGATCTCAGCCGCCGGCGGACAGACGCATCTGCCAGGGGGCTGGACACGCCTCTGGAAGCCTATCAGCTGGCCTGGGAGCTCCTGCACCACTGCGTGCCGCAGCCCACGATCGCAGCTGCCGGAGCGGCGCCTACCTCGGCTCTAGTGGGTGGCGCGACGCCCCCCCTCGAGGTTGGCGCGTACCTGTGGTCGCGACTGCTGCCGGCGCTGCAACAGGGGGGCCTTGCGGCGCTGCGCGGCGCAGTGGTGGCAGAGGTGGGGGCGCTGCTCCCCGCCTGCACGCAGCACGAGGCGCAGCAGGTCTTGTGCATCACACTGCCGGCGCTGATTGCCACGGCGCTGGACCCAGGCAGCGTTCCGGGCGATGCCGAGGCAGCCGCGTCTGCGGCAACAGCGGCGGCGGGGCCGCAGGCAGTCGCCCTGCAGGCCGCGGCATTTGAGGCAGCCGTGAGAGCGGTGCACGCGCTCGCGCTGCAGCCAGATGTGGTGTGCCTAGCCGGGGAGCAGGACGAGCGTAGGGAGGGGGCGGCTGGCGCGGTGGCAAGCGGAGATGGCAGCCCTTCCCTGCTGCGCCGCATCGCAGTGGAGCGCACCCTGCAGCACCTGTGCTGGTTTGCCAGCCGCCTCACGGCGGCCGAGCATCCAGCAACAACATGGCCAGCCGTAGAGGGGGAGCAGGGGGAGGAGGAGGAGCGCAAGCAGCGAGTGGCGCTGGGCCTGCGCTGCTTCCGGCATCTCTGCCAGCTGACAGCGGCCGTGCAGCCGCACTATGAGGCCTCCACGCTGCAGGTGAGAATGGCGCAGGGTAGGGTGAAGGATCGAAGGGCGACGAGTCCGGGGGAGCAGCCGACACCAAGAGTACCGCGAATGCGCTCTCTCATTCCCTTGAGTTCCTTTCATGCTGCTCCCTGCAGGTCTGTCTAGTCCACTTGGTGCAGCAGCTGCTGGTGCTGGCGGGCGAGGGCCCTGGGACAAGGGGCGGCTCTTCGGGCCAGCTGCAGCAGGTGGCGCTAGCAGAGATGTGGGCGGCGGCAAGGGGGCTGGAGGGTAGCACGTGGGATATAGTGCGGCTTGCGCTGGAGACGACGGCCGGGGCAACTGCCTGACGCGCCCAAGGCGTTTACAGCTAAATCAATCAGGCAGCAGTGCGCCTCGGGCCGAGCAACAGCAAATGAAAGAAAAATTGGCACTACACAAGGCGGCGGAGGAACGTGAAGCTGGTGGTGGGCATGAGGGACGGGGAAGGCAGTTGAGCAGTTGCGTGAGGAACAGGTGCAGGCGGCAGCATGGACTTAACCAAGAGGGGTGGCAGCTGCTGCTGCACCATCGCGCGCCAGCTTTCAACAACCTCCAGCATGCCCGCAAGCGGGGGCGAGCCCACGGCTGCAGCGGCCAAGCTGTGCCGCCCGTGCCTCGGTGCATCTGCTGGAAGCGGGCGACGATTCAAGGCCGCGGAGAATGGCACGCTCCAGCTGGGCGGGCCGCAGGGGGCCTCACAAGTTTGCGAGGATGTCCTCTGCGCTGCTGACGGTGAAAGCGCCACCCTCCTCCAGATTGAGGGTCTGGATGGGGGAAAGGAAGAGCGCAGAGTGGGTGGCACCGTCGCTGACACGTGCACACGGCCGCCCCTGCATCTCCTGCCAGTCCGCACAATTAACATTTCCACCCCAGCCCGCCCACGGCACCTCTCCACCCACCCACCCCACCCCACACCCACCCCACCCGTCCGCCACCCACCTTGACCACGCCGTCGTCCACGAGCATCGCATAGCGCCGCGAGCGCAGGCCCAGCCCCTTGTCGGTGAGGTCCAGCTCCGCGCCGATGGCCTTGGCAAAGAGCGCGGAGCCGTCAGCCAGCATCAGCACCTTGCCCTCCGCACCCACGCTCTTGCCCCAGGCGTCCATCACGAAAGCGTCGTTCACCTGCGGCGGGCGGCGGGCGCGCCATGTGAACCCTCCTCAGGGAGCGCGTCAAGCTCGCGCACGCGCACGGCTCGACGTGGGCGGCCCTGCTGTCCTGGACGCCTGCCGGCCCTGCGCAGCCGCCGGCGCTCGTGCTCGCGGCGCTGCGCGGCGGTTCCCTCGGTTGTTCGGTGCTACCCACCGCCACGCAGCCGATGGTGTCCACCCCCTTGGCGCGCAGCTCGTCCGCCTTCTCAATGAAGCCGGGCAGGTGCTTCAGGCTGCAGGTGGGCGTGAAGGCGCCGGGCACCGCAAACAGCACCACCTGCGGGGCGGGCGGGCGCACGGACGGTCATGTGGCCCTCCCCCTGTGCGCACAGCTACCACGCTCCCTCCCTCCGGCGCGCCCTCTGCTGCATGCGCCTCCACGGCTCCGCGCCTGCGCCCGCCCCGCCACTTCAGCTGTTCCCCATTTGTGTGCTCTCCACGGAGCGCACCTTCTTGCCCTTGGTCAGACTTCCCACCGTCACCTCCTGCATGTTGCCCTCTGCATCGAAGTAGTTAAACTTGAGGTCCGTGGGCAGCTGGGGAGGGGCGCAGGGACGAAGGGGATGGGATCAGGAGGTGTGTGAGCGCTGCGAGCACCCGGGCTCGGGCGACCGCAGAGGCGCCGTGTGGTTGGACTGCATGGCAGTGCCCATGCTGCTGCATGGTCCCCATGCCACGGCTGTCAAGCCACTGCCATCAGTGCAGAGCACTGGCATTGCTCCGGCGACGCTGGGCGGGCAGGCCCGGCCCGCCCGTGCCAGCAGGCTGGATCGGGGACCCCACCTTGTCTCCCACAGCGAGAGCGTCCACCTTGATCGACCGCCGCAGCGGCGCCTTGCAAGCCTGCGTGCGGGCGCGTGCACCGTAAGCCTGCTTCTATCGCGCCTAAACCCCTGCTGTCGCGCGATCGCCGCTCCAACTCACTCGCTGCTGCAGATGGCGGGCGAAGCCCCTCTGAATCTGCAAGCGCGCAGTTGCCCGAGCCTGCACCGCGACAGAGGCCATGGCTGCACCTGCCGATCCAAAACAGCGATGAAACCACTTGGAGAGTGCCAGGCGGTCAGTTCTTCTCGCCCGGGTCGTCGCCGCCGTCAACTAGACTGGCGAACTGATCGATCACTGCCCGAGCCTGATTGCCTGCCGGCCCCTCCCTCTGCTCTGCATTACAGGCCAGGCCGGCGGCGATCGTTCGCCTATTTGAGCGCCGCCAGCCGCGCTAGCAAGTCGTCCTCCTCGCTCTCCTGCTGCTGCTGCTGCTGCCGCGCCGGCGCCGCCGCACGCTGCTGGGGGGCCGCTTTGAGTTGCGTAGTTATGCTCACGCCGATCTCGTCCATTACCCGCTCCATCACCTCGTCCATCTCCTCCTCGACGTCGTCGCCCATCGCCGACTCGAGCGCGCCGTCCATCATTTCGCCCTTCATCTCCATCGTCTCGCTTTCCTTGGCAAACTGCATGGCCGTCTGCGTGAGCAGAAGAGGGGAGGCGGGAGGAGGAGGAGGAGGAGCCCTGGGCGGAGCTGGCGATGCACTGACCATGAGGTTGAGACGGGCAGGTGGCATGCTACAGCCGCACCTTCTGCACTGCCTTCAGGTCCTGCGTCTGCCCCACCGCCGCCATCGCCTGGCCTGCCTGACCCAACGACTGCGCGACCGTGCCAGTCGCCACTGCGACGGGTGGAAAGGAGGCAGCAGGCAGAGCCAGCGGCTCACGGGCTTGGCGGCGGACGCTCTGCGCCGCCCCCCACCTGAGACCGCCCGCGCGACAAAACAATTGCAGAACGTCAGGATCTCAGTACCTGACATCAACATGTCCCATGCGCACCTGCCGTCTGCATTGAGACCGACACGCCGCGCAGGCCGGCCATCGCGCTCAGCAGCTTGGTCTGCTGGTTGCGGATGCGCACAAGGTTCTTCGCCAGAATCTTTGCCCCTGCACCACGAACAGCGCGTGAAGCAGCGTTCACTTAGCCAGTGCGCGCCTGAGAGCAGCGGGGGCTCAGCGGGGCGGCGGCAAGCATGTGCCTGCCTCTCCACACGGCCCCTGCGTGCGTAATGCACGTGGTTGGGGCGCGCCTGCGACGTTGCCCTTGGCAGCTGCGTCCTTGATCTCCTTGACCAGCTTTGCCTCTTCCCGCTTGAGAACGGCCAGCTCCCGCTCAAGATCGCGCACATTGTGCCCAATGCTGCGCTGCGACTCGCGCAGCTGCTCCCTCGGCGTCGGCTTCTGCGGAAGGAGGCACATGCAGGGTGGGCGGGCGGGTGGAGCGAGCAGGCAGGCGGGCGGGCGGGTGGAGCGAGCAGGCAGGCGGGCGGGCGGGCGAGCGCCACCGCGCCAAGTCTCCCTGATCCGTTGTCTGCACGTGCAATGCGGGTGCGCCATTCTCTGTGCCTGGCGATGCTGAAGGGCTGCCAATTTCAGCCAGTCGCACCTTGAACAGTCCGCTCATCCTGATCTCGCGGGCTTTCCAGTGCCCCCCGGGAGCACTGTGGCGGACCGGGAAGCGACGAAACGAACCAGCAAAACAGAACTTGTGCACGCGCTTGTACCGACACGCACCAGAGGCGGCTGTGGCGATGGTCAGCGACCAGGCTGTGTACACGGCACGAAAATCCTGCCGATCGGCTGAAATCGGCTGAACTGGACACCAGCTGGTGCAGTCCATCCAGGCCTGGGTTAGCCATTCTGCATTGCATCGCCACCTCGCCCACATACACCGCCAATTGACCGATACAAGGCAATCATCTGAAGAGCGCCGATGCTGCTCTGGGCCCCTCGCGCCCTGGCCTCTCGGCTGGGAGGCGCAACTAATGCGACCCTAGTGAGGCTCTGGGAGCACGGGGATTGGGCGCAGACGCGCGCACGAGCTCCACATGGCCGCCAGCCGCGGCCGGCTGCCCAACGCGCTGCCTGTCCACTTGCGCAGGTGTGGGGCCGCCACCAGCACTCTTTAGATGACCTGAACCGGGAGATGGAGGAGTCGTTTGGCTTGCGGCCAGGCAGCCTGGGGGCGGAGGAGGAGAACATCGCAAGCACGCCTGCGAGCGCCGGCAGCGGCAGTGGCAGCACGGCGTCCGAACGACGTGCAGCGCAGGCAGCATCAGCCATCAACCGCGAGCTGTTTGAGTTCTTCGGGGTGCCACATGCTAGCGAGCAACAGCAGCAGCAGCAAGTTGAAGGTCCAGGCCCGGATTTGACAGCAAGTGCTCTAGCTCAACACGCTGCAGGGAAGCAGCCTGGCGGCGCTGCAGCAGCGACAGACGCGGGCGTTGATGCCAGGAGCGGAGGGGGAGGTGAGCAGCCTGGCCTGACACATGTGGACGCCAGTGGCCGGGCGGCAATGGTGGACGTGAGCGAGGTGCGGGGCGAGGCACCGGTGCCCAGGTGGCGCTCGCAATTGGCGCTGGTGCCCAGCTGCGCTGGTGCTGGTGCAGAGGAAGCGGCACCGATGCTGCTGCGGAGGCTGCACTACCGCACTTGCAACTACACGCCGGCAATGACGCCTCGCCCCACCCTCCCTTCCCCCGTCCCCTGCCCGCAGAAGGCGGCCACGGTGCGCACCGCCGCCGCCGGCGTGCGCGTGCTGCTGGGCGTCGAGGTGTTTGGCCTGGTCGCGCGCAACGCGCTGGCCAAGGGCGACGTGCTGACGGTCGCGCAGCTGGCGGGCGTGATGGGCGCCAAGCACACAGCTGTACTCATCCCGCTCTGCCACAACGTGCCCCTCTCCAAGGTCAGCGTCGACCTGGCGCTGGACCCCGCGCGACACGCGGTGGACGTGCGCGCAGCCGCCACTTGCGTCGGCGCGACGGGCGTGGAGATGGAGGCGCTCACCGCCGCGGCGGTCACCGCGCTCACCGTGTACGACATGTGCAAGGCGCGATGTTGGACTTGGACTGCAAGGCTGGTGCACCCCTCTGCGAGTGTTTCCCCTCACTGCTCCCGTGCTCGCTGTCGCCCTGCTGGCCCCTCCTCCCGCAGGCCGCCTCCAAGGCTATAGTGATCACTGACCTGCGGCTGCTATCAAAGAGCGGTGGGCGGAGCGGCGACTACTCTGCGGCAGATGAGACTGGAGCGACCCCAGCGCCGCTTTGGCGGCAGCCACAGGACGGCGGGGTATCTGGGGCAGAGGGCTCACCAGATGAACATAAACTGCTGTAAACAGTATAAAACAGGTTGCAGGAGGGTTTGCAGTTGTGGCGTACTGCGGGAAATGACTGGGTAGGAGATCACTGGGCACGAGCCGTGGCCGTCGGAGTTGTGCGGACCGGCGGCTGGCGGACTTGGCGGCGGAGGCTCTGCGCCGTCCACCGCCCTGAGACCTCCCGCATTGCGCGCTCAGAGCCATTTGGTTGAGGTGCTGGAGGGATGGAGCGCCGAAAAGTGACTGATCGCCCCCGGGTTCCCGCATCGCGTCTGCGAAAAGTGCTGGACTCCGGCACTCCCGCTCTGCCGGTGTTGCTTCCACCCACAGCATGCGCACCCGCTGACCCTCCCTCCACCCCATGGGCGCCAGCAAGGAGTATCCCTCGCTGCCTCCCTTTGCAGCTCGCACAGCCTCCCTAGGCTCGCTCCTGGTTTTCGGGCTCGAGGTGCGTACGTGCAGGACGCTGGAGGCGCGCAGGCGGCAGCACCGTTCTGGCTGCGGCCCGCCCACCACGCTCCCCCTCCCAGCGCAGACCGATGACTCGGTAGCGGGCCGACGAGACGCGGAGGAGCGGCTGGCGGCCCAGCTTGCCCTGCTCCGACAAAACGTCGCAAGCCTTGTGGCACCGGCCTCGTCGTTCGGCCAGCGGGTGAGCTCACCCGCTTTTTGGGGGCTGCCGAGGGGCCGGGGTGCCGCTCGGCGAGCTGGCGGGGCGCATATGCAGAATGTTCCCATTTGAAGCACCTTTTTTGGCGGCTGATCGGGCGGGGTTCGCCCGCCATTCGGCTCTCAACCATTTACCAGAGCGGCTGGGGGCAGCGGTGGCGCTGAGTCAGCCATCTGGTCGCCGCCGCGTCGCCGCGCCGCCGATACTGGCCTCGACCCGTTCTGCCGCTTTGCCCCTTGCCGTGCAGCTGCTGCGCGATGCCCAGTTCTTCCACCACATGCTGGATGAGGAGGAGGGCAGCGTGTGCTCCGTCACACTCGCCTCCAAGCTGCTAGGCGTGGGATACCGACACGTGACGCTGCGCCGTGCTGAGGGCGGCGGCACTGGCTCTGAGTGCTTCCACAACCTGCGCCACTCGTTCCTGGTGGTCCAGGGCGAGGGCGTGGATGAAGGCATTGACTTCATCGTGGAGGTGAGGCGGGGGAGCGCGCGCTGAGCAGTTGCCGTCGAGTGCCGGCCAGCGCGGCCCAGCAAAAGCGCTGGTGGTATTTGCTGGGCGGTGCGCGGCTGATGGTCCCCTTCCTCCCACCCCCCACCTGCCACCCGCAGCCCAATTTCCGGGAGCACTTTGAGATTAGCAACCCCACGCGGCGCTACAGCGGCCTGTTGGAGATGGTGCCGGCGCTGCTGGTGGCGAGCGCGGCGCAGTTGCGGCCACTCGTGCAGCTGCTCTTCAGCGAGATGAGCCTGGCGTTTGAGCAGCAGGGGCTGAGCCTGCCGCCCTGGCGGCAGAGCAAGAGCCTGCTCAGCAAGTGGCTGCCCAGCAAGGCGCGCGACCTGGACCTCTCGCCCTATGCCAGCCCCCGCGCCGCCTCGCCCGAGTCCGACTTCTTCGCGCTCGCGCTCGGCAGCGCCACGCTGCAGCTGCCGCCCGCCGCCGCCGACCCCGCCGACACGTCGGGCACGCTGACGCCCGGCTACTCGATGGGCCTGGACGACTGCAGCCCGCGCGCCGTGCTGTCAGGCGCGTCCTCCGCGCTCAGCGGCCACTCGGCAGCTCAGCCGGCGGCGCAGCAGCCGGCGGGCGGCGGGCAGGCAAGCGCCGGCCTCGCCGCGGCTGCCGCCCTCAAGCCCAGGTCCCTCCTCAGCACCAGCCTGGCGGCGGCCGGCGGCGGCGCGCCGCGGCCGGGGGCGCGGCCGGCGCCGGCGCCGGCGGCGCAGCAGCCCAGCCTGCACGTCGGCAAGACAGGGCTCGTCTACACGGTGGCCCCCGCCTGGCAGGAGCCCCCCATCCGCACAGTCCGGATGCAGGGGGCACGCACGCCGCAGCAGCCGCAGTCGCAGCAGTGAGGCCGGCGGTGGGGCGGCGGCGCGGCCGGGCGCCGTCGCCCTCCAGCGTCGGCGCCTGTGTCCTGCCCGCCATCGCCCACCACCCAGGCCGCCCTGCCCACCTCACCTTGGATAGCCGACCAGATAGAGCCGCAGAACATGCAGCCGTCCCCCTCCACCCCGCCCCACGCACGCAACTAGATAAGAACAGGCAAGGCCCATTAGAGCTGGCCTTCTGCATGCCCTTTGCTCCCTTTCAACGCAATGAACGATGTGTCTGTGAGTGGCAGAGTGTGCCGAGCGGCAGCGTGCAGTGTCACACCCGTCCACACTAATCGACTTGACGCATTCTTATCGGCGCGGCGCCGCCCTCTCTCCACTCTGCCTCCCTTTGTGGTTCCTTCAGCCAATGAATGAGGCGTCCGCCCGCCCCCTCCCCCCCCACAATTTTGATGAGCTCCCAGGCCCCTTGGCCCCCCCTCTCTCTCTTCTCCCCGTTGGTCACTCCTTTTGTCAGCTCCCCCCTTCTGCGCAAACGAGGGACCTTTCCTTCAAACGAACATTCCTCTCCCGGGCTGCGCCCCCTTTCATGATTCAGACATTCTGTCAAGAATGGAACGAGGCAACTCAACAGACGGCGCAGTGGGAAGTCTCGGGGTCCTAGCCCGAGGCTGGGCAGCATCATGAGCCGAGCAGCTCCGCTGCTGCATGCCTTGCGAGCGCCAGGCAAGCGGTCAGCCCTGGGGACTCGATGCCGTAGAGCGCCACGTGGCCAGGCACGCCGTGCACGGTGGGACCAGCCACGCAAAAGTCGGCGGCGGGGGCGCCGGGGCCCGACAGCTTGGGCCGCACGCCCGCGTACGCGGGCACCAGCGCCCCCTCTGGCAGCGCGGGGTAGTACGTCCGTATCGCGGCCTCAAAGGCAGGGGTGCGCTCGGGATCCACGCCGTAGTCCAGCGCAGAGGGTTCCGTGCCCTGGGGAAGGGAGGAGGGCCCGGTCCACAGAGGGGAGGGCGCAGGTCACGGGGTGGGGTGGGGGGGAGAGCAGGCCGCGCCCTGCCAGCCAGTTGGCAGGTGGCCAACCGGCTGCTCCGCGCTGCGCCCCCAGAGGAGATGTGGTCCACGCACGAGCGCCCCCAACTCGCAGCCCTCTCCCCAAGCACGGTTGCTCTCCCCTCGAGCACGGCTGCCCCTGCGCCGCTCGTCGCGCGCCTCGCCTGGGGCAGCCACTCGACATCGGGGCCAAAGCGCGCCTGGCCGGCCAGGTCCAGCGTCAGGTGCACGCCCAGCCCCGCGGCGCCCGGCTCGGGCATGGGGTAGACCAGGTGGCGGAACGGAGCTTTCCTGCCACCGGAGAGCGAATAGTACGAGCCCTTGGCCAGCCACTGGGCCGGGATGGCGGCGGGGGGCAGCCCCGCCAGCGAGGCGGCCACCGCCTGCGCGTGCAGGCCCGCCGCGTTGACGAGCAGGCGGCAGGACAGAAAAGTTTTCTCCCCCGTCACCGCGTCCTGCACCGTCAGGCTGTGCGCGCCGCCGGGCGTGGCGCCCAGCCGCCCGCCCACGACGCGGCTGCGCAGCGCAAGCGCCGCGCCCGCTTCCTCCGCCTGGCGCAACAGCTCCACCATCAACCCATGGCTGTCTATGATCCCGGTCGAGGGCGACAGCAGGCCGGCCACGCACCGCACCTCCGGCTCCATCTCCCGCACCTCCTTGGCGCTCAGCTGCCGCAGGCCGCCAGCGCCGTTAGCCACTGCCGCCGCCTCGAGCGCGGCCAGCGCAGACATCTGCGCCGCGCTCGTGGCAACCAGCAGTTTGCCCAGGCGCGCGTGGCCAATGTCATGCGCGGCGCAGAATGCGTAGAGCTCCTGCTTCCCCTCCACGCACAGCCGCGCCTTGAGCGAGCCAGGTGAATAGTAGATGCCTGGGGAAGGGAACGGGAGGGCGGGGGAGAGGAAGGCAGGGAGGTGTGCATCTTGAGCACATGGGCAGCACAGGTGGGCGCAGCGAGCAGCAGCACCCTGCCACTGCGCCAGCAGGGAGGCGACCGACCGGCGCCGCCCAACTCAGCCACCTGCATGGATCACTTCGCTGTTGCGGCTGCTGGTCTCCATGCCGATGCCACCCCCTGCCTCCAGCACCAACACCTCCTTGCCAGCCTCGCAGGCCAGCTGACGCGCGATGGCGAGGCCCACCACGCCTGCGCCAATCACCACCGCCTCCACGTCAGGTGCCGCCGCCTGCGTGGCCGCCGCCCGCCGTGCCGTCCCAGCGAACCGCGGCCCTGCTGCGCCCCACCCGCCTCTGCCGATCGCTCGCAGCGCAGCCGCAGCATGAGCGGCGGCCATCTAGTGCGGAAATGCTAGGTGGAGCGACTTTGTGTGGCTACATGCTCATGTGCAGCCTGATCACGATGGAACAGCGATGTCTGTATTGATTAGGTAAATTGAGCAGAGAACTAAGGCCTGGGAGCTCGCATCGCAACGCAGGGACTTGAGCATTTAACCACATTTCGACATCACCCCCTTGTCTTCTGCGCCTGGCTGATCGCACACAAGCAGTGACAAGCCCCGTCGATTCGGACGCCTCGGCTTCCCCAGCTCACTCGCGCCCCTTGGCTCTAGCATCGCAAGCATGGATCGCTGGGCGTCAGCAGGGGCGCTCTCGCAGCGCCTGCTGCCCTTCCGGCCTCTGGCGACCTCACGCCCCCTGCGCGCTGCCAAGCGTGGCCTGCGTGCGGTCGTAGCAGGCGGCGCAGCGGCAGGAGGCCTCGTGGCGTTGGCGGCGAACGGCAGTCTGCCGCTCCCGCCCGCCACGCCCCCGCTGCTCAGGTGAGCCTGCACGCGAGCCCACGCTGGTCCTCCCAGCCTTCAATACGCGCATGTGCCGTTCCCCTGCTGGCGCAGCGGCTTGGCGGGGCCGGGCGGCGGCGACCTGCAGCGGCGGCCGAGCGACTTTGGCCACCCCGCTCGCCGCTGGACAGACGCACTTTTGATCACCAACCTGCTGCTGTTTGGCGCCCAACTGGCATCTAAGGAGCTGGTCACCGTGTGGGGCATCAAGGTGCGGACCTGCGGGCAGGCAGCTCGCGCGTGGAGCCCGCCCTGCACCGTCGCCGGCGCGCCGCTCCAGCAGCCGGGGCTCCCGCACGCCCAATCCCCCCCGCCCACGGCTCCGCCCGCCGCAGATCAACCAGCTGATAGTCATGGGGCAGTGGTGGCGCCTGCTCACGCCCGTGTTTTTGCACGGCGGCCTCGCCCACCTTGTCGTCAACTCGATCTCGCTCAACAACCTTGGTCCGGTTGTGGAGGGCGTGTCGGGCAGCGCGCGCTTCATGGCCATCTACCTTGCTGCAGGCGGGTGACTGGGAGGCTCCTGCGGCGGGCCGGTGGGTGGGGAGCGCAGAGGGGGCCGCGACCGGGCCGCGGACAGTGCCCTGCCCGCGTGGCCGCGCCGGGATGGGCGGGCAGGCGAGGCGAGCTAGGGGTCGCACCCCTTGGCGGGCGGCAGCCCGGCGCGCGGCGCCACGCCAGCCCGCCGGCCCTCTGCCGCGCAGGCGTGGCGGGCACGGTGGCCAGCTTCCTGGGCAGCCCCGCGCCCTCGCTGGGCGCATCGGGCGCGATCTTTGGCGTGGGAGGCGCCCTCGCAGTCTTCTTCTATCGCAACCGGAACCTGTTTGGCAGGCGCAGCGAGCAGGTGGGGGCCGCGGGGGCGGGGCGCAGCTGGAGCTGCGGGGGGAGCGGGATGGAGCGGGGCGGGACTGGCGTGGCTGGCAAGTGGTGGGAGGGTGCGGGTGGGGCGTGGACGCGGCGCGCCCGGCGGGTGTGGCCGTCCGCCACGAGCTGCACGCTCTCACCTGCCTGCCCTCCCTCCCCTTTGCCCAGGTGCTGCAGCAGCTCTGGCAGACGCTTCTAATGAACGTGACATATGGCCTGGTGAACCCGCGGATAGACAATTGGTGAGCTCTACGAGGCGCGCGGTTGCGCAGGGCGCAGCGCAGGAGAGACAGGGCCAGGGCCCCTATCAGCACTGCTCTTGGCCCAGGCAATGCATTTGACTGCGTGCTGCACTCACGCGCCCCCCATGCCTTGCCTGCCTGGCTCGCAGGGGCCACATGGGCGGCATGCTGGGCGGTGCTCTGATCGCGTACCTGCTGGGCCCGGCGCTGGAGGTGCGAGAGCTGCCAGGGAAGAGGGGCAAGTACCTGGTTGACTCGCCCCCCATCCCCCTCTTCGTGTCGCCGCTGCGCAAGCTGTGATGCTGCGGGCCCAGCGGCGCGGCGCACACCAGCAGCGGCGGCGGCTGGACCCTGTGCCCTGCCACAGCTGCGTGGCAGCGGGTGGCTTGCGCACGTAGCTGCCTGGCTGCATGGCCTTGTAGTATGCGCTTCCTTCTGCACATCTTCCCCTCCTGACTCCATTTTCAGCTACTGACTGCTGTATCGCCTCAGCAGCAAGCACTCTTGTCCACCTCGACAAGCTCCACTGACGCCCCTGCTCCATTGCTGCACATACAACCTTTCATTGCTCCTGCTCTCCCTTGCTCAGCATCAACACTGAAACCAATTCCTCAGCACTGGGGCAAGTGCAACCGCGCACCCGGGTGTTGTGCTGCAGGACTGCACGTTACCCCCCCACTGGGCGCCGCCCCCACCGGGACCCACCTCTTCTAACGCCCTTCCCTGACGTGCCTGCTCATTCTTTCGTCTGCGACACATGCGTGGAGGGCGGCGGCGGCGGCGGCAGCCGGCGCCGGCTCCGCAGCACGGCGGACGAGGGGGCCCCGCTGCAGGAGGCCGCTGGAGCACGGCAGATGGGGCGGCGCCGAGGGCGCCCACCGCCGGCGGGGCGCAGCTCGGCGCACGGCACGGAGCACCACGACACCGGCTGAGCCATTGTTTGCGATCTGTTTAGGGGCTGGGCCCCCTCGCCGCGCGCCCTGCACAAAGTCACCCTCGTCGATTCCCTCGATTCTATTGTATTCTATTCTATCTCGCCAATGGGGTTCATCTCTGAGTCGGCCGAATGGGGGGCGCTGGCCAAGCACGCCGAGGATGTGAAGCAGAGGCGAGAGCTTACCGATCGCGCGACCCCTCCGGCATCGGAGCCGTGCGCCTCCAGCCGATCCAAGCCCTCGTCTCGCGCGCAGGCACTTGAAGGACCTGCTCCAGGATGACGCCCGCACAGCTGCGCTCATTCGAGAGCACAACGGCATCTATCTGGACTTCTCGCGCCAGAACGCAACTCCCGAGACGGTCAAGGTGCGGGTCTGCGTCGCCTGCCGCCCGCCAGCGCCACCTGCCCTGCCCGGCGGCTGCCTCTCACCATCCGGCATGCCATCCATGCAGCTGCTGGTGGACCTGGCCAACAAGGCGGGCCTGAAGGACAAGGTGGCGGCCATGTTTGGCGGGCAGCACATCAACTCGACCGAGGACCGGGCGGTGCTGCACGTGGCGCTGCGCGCGGCGCGGGGCGCCACCATCTCCGACGCCGGCAAGTGAGTGGTGACCGGCATGGGGCCGCGCGAGCACCAGGAACGCTATACGCACAGCCGGGGGCTGGTGACAGCGGGGCCGGGGGGGCCGGCGTTGTGCGACGACGGGAGAGCGGGGGCCGCGGCCTCCTAGGCAGTGCAGGTTGCCGGCCGAGCAACCGCTGCCCCTGTGGTGGCCTTATCATGGCGCAGGAACGTGGTGCCAGAGGTGTGGGAGGTGCTGGACAAGATCAAGGCCTTCTCAGGTGGGCCCGGGTGTTTGCAATGGGAGAGGGCAGTGTGTGGGAGAGACGAGGGTCGCCAAGGTCGCCAGGCGCGAGGCGACAGGCGGCAGGGTCGCTCGCAGCGAGCAGGCTGTGGGCGCATGCTCCCTCAACACCGGCAGCTGCGCCACCGCCGCGCCGCCGCCGGGCGCAGACCGCGTGCGCAGCGGCGAGTGGAAGGGCGCGACGGGCAAGCCGCTGACCAACGTCGTGTCGATCGGCATCGGCGGCTCCGCGCTCGGCCCGCTGTTTGTGCACACCGCTCTGACCACGGAGCCGGGTGCGGCGGCGGCGGCGGCGGGGCGCAAGCTGGTCTTCCTGGCCAACGTGGACCCCGTGGACGCGGTGGGTGGGGGCTTTTTGGGCTCCTTGGCTGAGTTTGAACGTGGTGGTTGAGCTGTTTGGGTGGCTGGGTGTGGGCGCGGGGGGTGGGAGGGGGTGCCGATTGGGTCGCTTGGTCGAGCAGGTTTGTCGGCCGCCGGCGGCCTCCCCGCGCACTGCGCTGCACCGCGCGCTTCTCGCCTCGAGCAACCCCCGCGGCTGCCGCCTGTTCGCAGGTGCGCGCGCTGGGCGACCTCGACCCGGAGACGACCCTAGTGGTGATCGTGAGTAAGACGTTCACCACGGCAGAGACGATGCTCAACGCGCGCACCGCGCGCGCGTGGCTGGTGGGCCGCCTCGGCGCCGACGCGGTGGCCAAGCACATGGTGGCGGGTGAGGGCGCGGGCGGGTGGCTGGGTCGTCTGTGGGGTGGGGTGGTGTGCGGGTGACGATGCTTCGTGCTGTCATGTTGAAAGGGACCAGGCACTGGAGCGAGCGGCAGTGGCGAGCCCGTGCTGGAGCGGCGCCCTCCTCGGCGCTCCCCTCCCGCTCCTCTCTTCTCTGGCCGCAGTGTCCACCAACCTCAAAGCAGTGGAGGCGTTTGGCATCGACCCCACCAACGCATTTGGCTTCTGGGACTGGGTGGGCGGCCGCTTCTCCGTCTCCTCTGCCGTCGGCATGCTGCCCCTCAGCCTGCAGTATGGCTACGAGGTGGGCACCGCGGCAGCTGGGGCCGCCAGGGGCTGGCGCGCGCGTAACTTGCCAGGGCAGCAGCGGGGGGCTGCATGTGGCAGGCTGGCGCGCGGCCGGCGCTGGCGCCGGGGAGCAGAGCAGCGTGGCGCGCGGGCGCCGCTGCGGCGCCCGTCCTGCAGCTCTCGTCCCCGCCCGCCCGCGCGCTCCGCCGCCGCTCAACCACCACACCCGCCACTGCCTCTCCGCCATGTCACTCAACCACCACCTCCACCCCACCGTCAGGTGATGGAGCGCTTTTTGGCAGGCATGCGCGACGTGGACGACCACTTTGCGTCAGCGCCGCTGGAGGCAAACCTGCCGGCGCTGCTGGGCCTGCTCAACGTCTGGAATGCGACCTTCCTGAGCCAGCCCACCACCGCGATCCTGCCCTACCAGCAGGCGCTGCAGGTGGGCGGGGCGCGGGGCGGGGGGAACTCGGGACCAGGCGGCGCGCGCCGAGGCCCGCAGGGGCTGAGTTTGCGGAACCTAGGGCTAGACCCTAAACCCTAAACCTCAGACTGAGCTTCGGAAGTCCGCCCCGCCCCGCCTGCCTCACGACGCTCCCCTCTACTGTAACCGAGGGCCGCCCCGCCCGGCCCCCGCCCCCGGCGCGCAGCACTTTGCGCCCCACATCCAGCAGCTGTCCATGGAGAGCAACGGCAAGGGCGTAGCGATCGACGGCACGCGGCTCGCGTACGAGGCAGGCGCGTCTCAGGGAAGGGCGGTGGCGGCGGCGGCCCGCCTCTGCGCTGCGCGATCGTGTGCCGCGCGCATGGACGCTCTCTCTCTCGGCGTCTCTCTCCCTGCTCCTGCCATTGCCGCCCCAAGCTCACTCCGCCGCCAGACTTTGCCCGCCGTGCCCGCCTCCCCCCCCCCCGCCCCGCGCCCCAGGCGAGATCGACTTTGGCGAGCCCGGCACCAACGGCCAGCACTCTTTCTACCAGCTCATACACCAGGGGCGCGTGATCCCGGCAGAGTTCATCGGCGTCGTGCGCTCGCAGCAGGACGTGTACCTGCAGGTGGGGGGGGGGGGGGGGGGGGCGGGGGGGGGGCCCGTTTTCTGTGGGGTTTCCCCGGTTTTGGTGGTGGGGTGGAATTCCC
>PCFQ01000058.1:2202528-2238365 GCA_003063905.1 Chlorella sp. A99
TCGCACGTGCCGCCGGTGTTTTTCCCGCCCCCCCCCCCCCCCCCCCCTTCACATGTCCTGCAGCCAGGCGCGAGAAGGCGGCCCCCGCCGGCGCATCGTTCTTTGAAGCCCCACCCACCGCTCAGGCTCAGACCATCTCCAGTCGGCCGGGGCCCATCGTCGGCGCGCCGCCGTCTCCACTGCCTGTTTCCACCGCCCCAGTGGCCCTGCCGACCGTCGCCACCACCATTGGTGTGCGGCCGGGGCGCATCAGCGAGGGCGCTTCGGCAGCGGCGCCGACAGGTGGCGGAGTGACGGCGGAGCCGGTGTGATAGTCAGCGGGGGAAGTGGGATTGCATCTGGGCGCCCGATTGGGCCTCCCAGGGCCATGTGTCTTGTGCTGATCGAGCCCGAAACCGAGGGGTGGGGCACAGCTCTACGCTGCCCACCTCTCCCAGCTGTCCAATTGCACTCTAGGGCTTGTTGTGTGACATCAACGGGAAGTAATCGTGTGTTCAGGCCCAGTCGCACAAACAAGTATCCGCCCGGAGGATCGAGGAGCTCGCCTGCTTACCCAGCGAGCCGCAGTTCACGAAGATGCGCTCAGGTGCAAAGCAGGGTCGAGGCACTGAGTGCCGCAAGGGGAAGGCGCACCAGTGCCCCTCGCTCGCCACCGCATGATCGGCTGATCCCCACAGCTTGCGAGGCCCGGCACGTTGGCTGATCTTGTGTCGTGCGCCTGTTGGCTGCACCCCGCGCCGCCGAGTCCCGCCCCCGCCCCGGCGCACCGTGCAGCGTGCTGGCTCGCAGCGGCGCTGCTGCTCGCCGCGGCGGCGCGCCCCATCGCCGCGTTCGATGCGGCCGCCGCCGTGGATGACTGCATCTCTGCGTTCACCTCCCTCTCCTCCAACTATGACAACATTCTCACTGGTGGGCCGCAAGCAGGCACCTGCGACTGCCGCTCGGTGGTCGCACCGCATGCCACCGCCCACGCCGCGCGCTCACTGCCCCCCGCCCCTGCACCGCATCGACACGACCGCAGCCATGACCAAGCTGCCTGACAACTACACGGCTTCAGACATTGTCCAGGCGACGGGCAGCGGCTCGGGCTCTACGCTCACGCCCTTCCTTTCAGACACCGCCTTCCTCGCGCAGTCCAGCGGCCTAGTGTCCGCCGCGCTCCAGAGCGTGCCGTTTGCGGGCGGCTACAACTGGACCAGCGCGGTGCGCGGGTGGGGGCGCATGTGGAGCCGGGGAGGAGGGGACGCGCAAGCAGTCGGGGCGGTGGGCCACGCGTTGAGTCGAGGGGAGGGGGGGCGGTGCAGGCAGCATGGACGGGGCGGAGCGGCAGGCACCTGCGAGTGGCTGCCGCGCCGCTGCGGCGCTCGTTCGTCGTCGCCTGTGCTCATCCCCCGCCGCCCTGCCCCTCGTCCCCGCTCCTTCCTCGCTCCCTCCCTCCAGGTCGAGCGCATCAAGGACGACATCACGGCGCTGCTGGCCAGCCCCAGCGTGGCCGCGGACACGGGCTCCGTGATTGCGGCCTGGCTGACCGACGACGGCGCGCAGGCCGTGGCCGACGCCTGCACCCAGGGCGTGAGCCTGCTGGAAGAACTGATCGCGGGGGGCGGCCTGGACACCATCTCTCCTGACAGCGACACCTTGCTGGCTGCCGCCAGCCCCGCGCCGCTGCCCGCCCGGCGCCGCGGCGCACGGCGCATGCTCGAGGACGGCACGACAGAGGGAGTGGCTGTGGCAACGGCGCTCATTGCCACCGGTGCACTCCTTGCGACGGCCGCCGACCAGTCGGCGGGCACCGCGCTGGCGAGCTGCGATGATGGAAAGTGTGTGGGCGTGACAGGCACCGTGCAGGTGCGCGGCCTGCTAGCAAGTGCCCATTCACGACCCAGGCGTGATGTGCTGTGCCGGGCCCGCCCCCCCAGCCAACTCTCTGTGGCCTGATGCTGCGCAGGTCCACTGGGCCATGCTGCTGCCCTCACAGGCAACTCGGGCTGGGCTCCAGGCGCCGCACGCGCTGCCGTGTGTGCCCACCTTTGCCTCTGCTAGCCATGCGCCCTGCTGGCGGCCATGTTGGCTTGCACCGCCGACTCCCTCGCTTTCCCGCCCCCCCTCCTACCGCAGTTGACCCTGTCGGGCTGGAAAACGGTGAGGCTCGCCGGGCGGGTCGGCTCGCAGCCGGCGGCGCCTCGCGCTGCTGCTCGCACGACCCTCCCGCTGCTGCGCGTCCTGACCCTGCGGCCCGCCGCCTGCCTGCCTCCTGCCCTGCCCACCCCTCCTGCACCGCAGCTGCGACACATGCAGCTGGGCCTGCACGTGGGCGACACGCTACTGCTCAAGTGGGGCGCGCCGAACTTCCCGCCAGCGGCCAATGATTTGTCCGTGTGGCAGGTGGGGGTGCCGACAGCCCATGCAGCGCTGGACGCTGGCAGGGCCAGGCGCCAGCGCAGCGAGCGCATCAGAGGAGGGCCCACCACCTCGCAGCGCAGCGTGGCAGCCAGCAGGCTCCGCCGTCTGCCGCCTGGCGCGTACATATGCCAACGGCCCACCCCTCGGCCCTGCCACAGGTCCCCCGCGACAGCATGCCGACGTGCTCCACAAAAGATGCCAAGGTGGACGCCACACAGGCCTGCATCTCTGCCATGACTGCGGCAGCCGCCGTGCTACCCTGCGCGGGGTCTCCGACGTCAATCCCCCCTCCCTCCCGCTCCCCTTGCGCCCAGAACCTGGTGGTCTCACGGCCCACTGGCAATTATCAAGAAACCTACTCCAAGCCAGGCAAGGAGCCACAACAAGGAGGGGGGTTTGCCGGGCGCAGCCCTCCCTCCCGAGGAAGCATTTGGCGGCCCCGTCTTTCCCGCCCAAGTCGGCCCCTGTCTCACCCCCCCTCCTCCTCCAGGCATCCGCTACTATGCTGACCTGGAGGTCAGCCCCTCCCTCAACATCAACGGGGTGCGTCGGTGCCCAGCCCACAGCTCAGCAGCAGGGGCAGGACACGCCTTTAGCCACCGGCGCCACGCTCTGCTTCGCCGGGGAAGCGCAGCCACGCGGCGCGCGGGGGCCGACGCGCGGCCCCCTGCTCCCTCCTCCCCGCTCGAGCATGCGTGCACGCCGCTCTCATGCGTGCAGAAAACGCACATGAACGTAAATCATTGCAACGTGGGCAACTACGCGGGCAACCCCGGCACCGGATTGAAGCTGATCGTGACCGTTTGCCCAAAGGACCAAGTGCGCTCAGGGATCGGGGTGCACCATCAGCCGCAACACCAGCTCCCTGCCCCGCAGCTATGCACCTGATTGCTCCGGCGGCGGGCGGCAGGTGGGTGGCTGCGGAGGGGCTGCGGCGCCATCAGCACCTGTGTTGTAACATGCTTGCTGATGTCTTGGTAATACAGGGCTTGCTCTGGAGTGAGAACGACAAGATGTACAATTGCCTCAAGCGGTCGTGAGCGAGCAGCACTGCACCCTGGTGCCCTGCCAGCCGGCGATGTGAGCCGCCGTGTGCCCCTGTTGGCTGCTGTTGGTTGAATTACAATTGACCCACTGACAGATTCTGCCTATCTATATTTACCTTGCGCTTGCATGCTCTGAGCTTCCATTTCTTCGCAATTCTGCAATGGCATGGACATGCCATTGCAGAATTCTGCAAGCAATTTCGCTTGCGGAACGGTGCATGCCTCATGTTGCCAAGCTGTAAGACCAGACCAGACCAGATGTGCATGCGGCAGGACTTGCAATCAGACAGCGCCCGCCGACCGCTGCCCCCAGCTGCATGTGTGGCGCCTGGCAGGCGCCCGGCAGCCCTGACAGCAGCATTTCGACCTGTCTGTGCTTGCCATCTCACTTGCCATGTGCATTCTCATACTGTTGGATCGAGACAAAGCCTGCACGAGGGGAGGCGCATGCACGCGGCCCAGCTGTCGATGGCGGCAGTCGTTCCCGGCACAACCCCCAGTCAAACCATCTCGCATCATTTTCGACACCACATTTTGAGTCTCCAAAGCCTTCAGCGCATTTCCAGAGCCGCCGCAGTTGCGTTGTAGTTGAGCTAGCTCTCATCTGTTGCGGTTGCTGGGATTCCTCGCTCAGGCGACCTCCCTTCTCTAGCTTCTCATCACAATGAAGTCTGGGAATTACTCGGGTGACCTGGAGGTGGCGCTCGCCAAGCTCGGCAACTCAAGCGAGCAGGATGCCGTAGCGCAGGGCGACCTCCAGGCGACAGCCACTGCCAGTCAAAGCCCTGGCGCGGTCTTTGTCAACATCCCACTGGGCTCGCCGTCCAAGCCGGCGGCAGCACAGGCCTTGCCCGAGCTGGAGGAGTCCTATCAGTTCTGGATGTTTGTTCTGGGCTTCTTCACGGCTGGCCTCTTCTGGATTTTCGGCTGCATTGCCGGCTACATCATGCGCCGCCGCCGGCCTCAGGCGAGTTTTCACGACGTGGCAGCGGGCAGGAGGTGGCGGCGGCCAGCGCATGGAACCCCACCAGGGCCACCAGGCCGCCGGTGCCAAGCATTCCAAGCGCTCTGCACGCGCGTGCTCACGAGCCCTCACTGAGCGTCACCCACGTCCCGCTCCTGACGCGCCGCAGACCTGGGACACGCTGGAGAAGGCATATTGGAAAGTGAATGTCGTGGCTGGCATTATCGCCCTCGTGCTCTACATCGGCGCAGGCATCATCGTCGGCATCAGCGCGCTCGCTCTCACCCCCAAGCCCGGCAGCCCGCCGGGCCTGTGAGCCGAGAGGCGCGCCCGCCGGATTTGAGGCTGGATTATCCACCATGCTGGAGGGCCGCGGGCAGTTGCGTTGCACGGAGTACGGCGTCAGCAATCGCCGAGCCGGCCCGGCCGACCTGGCACCGGGCTGATGCCACCTGATGTGTTTTCCATGAGTGCGTTGCGTTCTTTCTTAGGTCTCTTTGATTTGTACTTCTTTGCTTCGCTTTGATTGGGACTTGCTGGGCTGCCGCGTTCCTTCTTTCACACTGTGCTGGAGGTAGGATGCTGGTGGTGTAATCAGACCACCAAGGCCGCTCACGAAAGCCGTCCCAGGTAGTCCACTCCAGAGAGGGGAGGTCCCGATGCTGCCGATGGTGCTCAGATGCGGCGTGCCTCCCGCGTCAGGCCACCCAGGTTGTCGTGCGCCGCGGCCACCCGGTCCTGCGCAAGGGGCAAGCAACCATGCGCCCGCGCCTGTGCCACGCTCCCTGCCACGCCGCGCCTAGGCCGCCGCCGCGCAGCTGGCAGCAGGCGTGCATGCCCCTCATTCCCTCCTCGCCCGCCTGTGCCCACTCCCCTCCCCCCACCCCGCGCGCACCGGCAGCCGCGCCAGCTGCGGCGCCTGCCCGCTCAGCTCGTCCGCCAGCTCGCGCCCCATGACCTTGAGCGCCGACACCGTGTCGCCAATCGCCTCCAGGTTGGCGTCCTGCTCCTCCGTCTCCCGCTTGATCTCCAGCTTGTCCTGCTCTGCTGGCACGGCGCGCGCAGAGGCGGGTTGGGCAGGAGTCGGGGCGAGGCGGCGGGCAGGAGGCGAGGCGAGCTACTAGGGTGGCAAAGGACCGGAGCGCGGCGGGCGCCGGCGGGCGGGCGGGAGAGGGCGGTGAATGCGTGCACAGCCAGCCGCGGGCGGGCACGCGATGCCAGGATGGAGTGCCATACAGATGCCACCTTCCGCCCTGTTTCCGCACTCACCTGGCAGGCCGTGCCCAATGTCGGTGGCCTGCGGCCCTCGCCGCACCTCGCGCAGACGCTCCGACGCCGACAACAGCTCCTTCCGTGCCGCAAGCTCCTGCACGCCCCAGGCAGCGTGGGGCGGTTTTGGCGGCGCGGTCGCCGCGCAGCCGCCGAGCGCCATGCACACAGCGGGCTTCTTCTGCCCTTCAGCAGCGCAGCAGGAGCAGAGCAGGTGCTTGGAAGCAGGAGCAGAGCAGGAGCAGGGCAAGTTCCCAGAGCAGGGCAGAGCGCCAGCGCGCGCGCTCACGCAGCCGCCAAAGGCGGGATCTTCCTGGCGGACCAGCCGATGCACCGCCTGCTGCTTGGCCTCTGTCGCGATGGCAAGATTCTGCGCGGCATAGTCCCGGTCCGCCCGCCGCCTGCGCCAGCAGCGACAGCAGGGGGGCCGGCTCGCGCGGGTAGCAGAGGCGCCGCCTCGGTGCAGTCTTCTGCGAGGCGCAGCGCGCCGGCATTGCGCGCGCCGGCGCCGCGCAGTGCCAGTCTCGTGGCCGAGCAGCGGCGTGCGGCACTCACGCGTTGACGCGCTGCTTGCGCCGCCGGTCTTGCTCGACGGTGGGGTCGCAGCAGTCGCAGCACTGGAAGCAGCAGCAGCGGCGCATGAAGCGCAGGAGCGCGCTGGCCTCGTGCACGTCGGCGTCAATCACCTCCACGTGCTGGCCCACCTGCAGGAGGCGAGTGCAGGGCGTGGGGCGGGGGCGGGTGAAGAGGGAAGGTGGAGAGGAGAGCGGAGATGGAGGAGGGAGGGAAGAGCAGGGGACGGTTGGATGATGAGGCGGGAGCGACATTCGAAGGAGGGGGGAGCCCGCGGGGGAGCTAGGGGCTGGTGGGGGCCCGCCATCGGTACCCGCGGCCAAGTCGCGGCAGTGCGGTGCGTGCTAGCACCTGGCTGAGCTGCTGCCCCTGGCGATGGGCCTCCACCAGCGTGTTCTGCGCCACATCGCGCGTCTGCTCCGCCAGCTGCAGAGGCGTGGCAGGCGAGGGAGAGGGGGTGGTGGGTGGCGGGCGAGCACGGCACCAGCTCCCCGAGCCCTCTGCCGACAGGCCGCGGCCTTCCTCTTCCACGCCCTGGCAGACTCGCTGACGATGCAGAGCAGCTGCTGCTGACCCTGCTCTTGGCCTCTCCTTACCGCCAGCGCCCGTCGCGTGGCCTCGGTCGTGCCCCTGTGCTCGACCTTGCCAGCTTCCAGCAGCCGCCTGTCCTCGTCCGAGAGGTAGGCCACGCCACGGGGGGCAGCGGGCGGCCGCCCGGGCCCCGTCCCGTTCATCAAGACGCGGTTCTGTGGGGCGACGGTGGGGCGTGGGCAGAGGAGCGTCCGAGACCTGGGGGCTGAAGGTTCCTGGTTTGAAGCACGCAGCATGCGTTACGCAGAGAGCTCTCAGGAAAAGGCGCCGTAGTAGCGGCAGCCGCTTCCGAGGATCGACGTTTGGATGAAACTCGCGGCACGCCTTCTTTCCCACGCTCAAGCTGAATGAATTACAACCAATTACAACCGCCTGGCCGGGGGCAGCAGGCAACAAGAACGGGCAGGAGGGGCCCAGCAGGCGACCGTAGCTTGTACAGACACAGCAGCAGCAGCAGCGCAGCAGCACGCGGGAGAAGAGAACGACGCAGAGGTGAGGAGCGCGGACCGTGGGAGTCGGGGGAAAAGCAGTCGGCAGTCAAGACACGCTGCTCTCTGGGCGCATGCGGCGGTGCGGCGGCGCCTCAGACCGGCGTCTCGTCCTCGAGAGAATCATACTTGAACAGGACTGCGCGCGCAGAGGGAGCGGGGGAGGGAGTGGGGAAGGAGGGAGCGGGGGAGGGAGCGACGCTACGGGCGGGCGCAGCAGCGCGCGGCCAGGCCCGGCGCCGGCAGCCGGCCTTCAACCGCACACCCGTGCCCCTCTCCTCCCCAGCGCGGGCGCCCCCGCCGCGCGCGCCGCCCCGCCCGCCCCCCCGCGGCTCACAGTCCTGCTTGAGGCGGTAGCACCAGCCCGAGGGCGGCGGCGGCGGCGCGCCCGGCGGCGCGGGCACGCCGCCCTCCGCCTCGTGCAGCAGTGCGTCGAAGTAGACGTAAGTCCCCTGCTCCCAGTCGTCCCCGGGCTGGCCACCCGCCTTGGGCTCCTCGTGCCGCTGGAACCACGCGCCCAGCTGCTTGTGGAAGCGCCAGGCCTGGCGCTTGAGCTCCCGCGCCGCCAGGTACTGCTGGTAGGAGCCGGGCTGCGTGGGTGGGGCGGGGATAGGGGGAGCGGGCAGGGTCGAGGGGGCATGTGCGAGAGGGCGCGCGCGCCGGCCGCCGCTCCCTCCCAGGCAACCGCCCACAGCCACGCAGCACGTGGCGCCGCGTGCGGGGCACCGCGGCCTCCGCAGCCAGCATCGTCCTGCTCTCCGGCCACAGACCCCCCCGCGCACGACCCCCCCCCCCTGCCGCTGTGCACAGACAGGAGCTCTGCGCCCCCACGGGCGACGGACGTGCTCCTGGCTCTGCACTCAACCCCTCAGTCGGACTCGCCTGGTTGTAGAAGATGAAGAAGAGCGTCTCTGCGTCCAGCTTCTCGTACAGCCCCAGGGCCTCGAAGATCGGCAGCCGCTGCGGGGCGGCGGGCGGCGGGCAGCGGGAAGGGAGGGGCGCGGGTCGGGTCAGGGAGGGGGGCGCGCGCGCGAGAGAGAGGGGCGCGCTGCAGCGCGGCTGACGGGCGAGGGAGGGCAAGCTGCAAGTGGATGACCCCCCCCCCCCCCACACACACCCCACCCCACCCACCCCACCCCACCACACACACACACACACACACCCTTGGTGGGTCCGCACCTGCGTGGGGTAGGACGAGGGCGGCTGCACCGGCGGCAGCCGCGCGCGCTGCGGCACCGACTGCCAGAGCGCGTCGGTGGGCTGCGGGATGGAGCGCGCCGCCGTGGCCTGCAGCAGCTGCAGGCTCTGCGCCGGCGTGAGCGCGGGGCCGCCGTCCGCCAGGCCCATGGTGCGCAGCTGCGCGGCCAGCGCGTCCATCGACCCATCGGGCGACCGCCCCTCCTCGCCGCCGCCGTCGAGGCTCTGCCGCAGTGCGGCCGGCACGGCGCCGCTGGGCGCGGGGCCCACCGGCCGCTTGGCCACGCCCGCCGCCACGACCGCGGCGGCGGTGGGGCCCTGCGGCCTGAGGCCGTTGGCCTGCGGGCCGGCCGCGGGCGGCGCCGACTGGAAACCCGAGCCGTCGGGCGCGGTGAAGACCTGCGGCGACTGCGGCGGTGGCTGCCGCACCGGCGGCGGCGGCGGCGTGGCGCCCGCCGCGGCGGCACCCACCTCGGGCGGCGCCAACGCTGCTCCTGCTGCCGGCGGCGCTGCCAGCCCCGCGCGCACGGGCGTGCCGGGCGCGGAGCCCGCCGCCGCCGCCGCCGCCTCCTGCTGCTGCGCCGCCAGGACGGCGGCCATGCTGCTGGCCGGCGCGCCGCCCGCCGGCGACAGCGGCTCCTTGCCCGTCCTCCCCGGAGGCGGCGGCGGCGGCGGGTGCACGGCGGGCGGCGGGGGCGGCGGCGGCGGCGCTCCGCCGCCGCCCGCGCCGCCGCCGCCGCCGGCCGCCGCCGCCGCGCCGGCCGCCGCTCCCGCGCTCGAGGCGCTGCTGCTGGCAGTGCGCAGCGGCGCGACGGGCGCGCCGCCGCTGGCGCTGGGCTTGGTCGGCGCGGGGGGGTCGTCCACCTCCACCGCCAGCCGCGTGTTGCCCTGCGCCGCGAGCTGCGCCTTGACGGCGGCGGCCGCCGCCTTTTGGCGCTCGCGCTCGCGCTCCTCGCGCTCCTTCTCCAGCTTGGCCTCCTTGTCGCGCGCGGCCTTGGAGTGCGAGGGCGGCGCCGCCACCACGCTGTCGGCCATCGTGTCCATCTGCTCCAGGAGGTCGCCGTACCTGCGCGCGTGCAGGGGGTGGAGTGGGGTGGGGTGGGGTGGGGGGGCGCGAGACAGGGAGGCAGCGCACGGCGGCGAGTGGGGCGGGAGGCGGGGGGCGGGGCGGCCCAGCCACGCGCCTGCCCACGAGCGGGCGGCGGCCCGCGCAGGCCCCTCGCCGCGCGGCCCTGCCGCCTGGCCGCCCCTCGCGCCGCCGCATCCCCGCCCCCCGGGGACCAACAGCGCGGAGCCCGACAGCGCGCACATGTCGTCGGGGCTGGCAAACTCGTCAAAGTCCTCCTGGTTGCGATCCAAATAGTCGTCCAGCAGGTCCTACGCATGGAACAACACGCGGGGGCGGGCACGACAGTATGGACGTGGGCGGCGGGAGGGTCGGCAGGGCAGCGGCACGGTGCGGGTGCGAGGGGCGACAGCGGCGCGCGCGAGGGCGGCGGGGCGACGGCGGCGAGGCACGCGGCAGGCAGGCCGCCGCGGGCGTAGAGGTGGTGAGCGGCAGGCGGCGCGCCAATTTTTGGGCGCACAGCGCGCTGCGTGCCCCGCGCGCGTCGTCGCACACGCGTTCCACCGTGCCCTCCCCACACCACCCACCCAACAACTCACCCACGCTCACACGCCCCACCCCACACACCCCAACCAACCACGCTCACACGCCCCACCCCACCTTGATGCCGTCAACCTCGTCCGGCCCGATGGCGTCGTTGTCGAGCAGGCGCAGCATCTGCTCGAGGCGCATTATGTGCTGGCGGTGCCGTGTGCACGACTCGTCCAGGTGCGCGACGCGCGGCGGCGCCTTGCCCCCTTTCTTCGTCTTCTGCCCCGCCATGCCCTCGAGCTCCGCATCAAACTCCTCCAGCTGCGGGCGCGGGGGGGGGGGGGGGGGGGGCAAAGGGGGGGGTGTGTGGGGGGTGGGGTGGGGTGGGGGGGTTGAGACCAGCGCGAGCTGTGGGCGAGCGCGAACTGTCGGTAGCAGGCGTGATGGATGTGGAGATATGGTGCAGCCTCACTTCTTGACATCTCCGTCGACGTAACTCACGGTGTGCAGCTTGCTCCTGCGCCACGGTGTGCACGGCGGGTGGTCGGCGCTGAACAGTGGGGCGGGAGNNNNCTCCCCCCGCCCCCCCCCCCCGCCCCACAACCAACCCCCCCCCGGGGGGGGGGGGGGGGGGGGGGGGGGGGGGGCAACAGTGTGTGTATGTGTGTGTGTGTGTGTGCTGGGTGTGTGTGTGTGGGGGGGGGGGGGGCAGGATCGTGATTGAGAACAATGGCGGCAGGACCGTGGCGGCGGTGGGGGACCCCAGCGCCGGCGCGCCCCCGCCTGCGGCAGTGCATGCACCCGTGCCGCCAACGGGCCGTGCCCACTTAACCCCCAACCCCGTGCCCCCCAACCCCCCAACCCCACCCCCCAACCCACACGCAGCACGCGCCCCCTGCCCCGCCCGCCCGCCTGCGTGTTGAGCGACTCCACTGTCGAGTTGAGCCAGTCGCGCATCTCTGCGCGCTGCCGCTCGCGGGGGTCGAGGCGCGAGGCCGCGCCCAGCCCCTCCTTGCTGAACGCCTTGGTCTTGGCCTGCGCGCGGGGCGGCGGCGAGTGGGGCGCGGCGTGAGCGCGGGCGGGGAGCGCGGCACGGCTCGCCGCCGCCGCGTCCCCCGCCCCGCCGGCGCCGCTCGCCGCTCCTTTGCCCCCCTGCGCCACCCGCACTGCTCAAACCCCTCCCCCCACAGCGTGCTGCGCACACCGCGCCCCTGGCCACCATCGCCTCCTGGCCCCCGCCCGCGGCCGCACTCTTTTGACCCCCGCCGCTCCGCCGCCGCGCCCCTGCCCGCCGCCGCGCCCCCGCCCCCACCTCCTTCTCCACCGCCTTGAACTTCTCCATGCGCCGCTCGATGTCCTTGCGCGCGTTGAGCAGGTCGGTCTTGTCCTTGATCTCGTTGTTGGCCGCCCACGTCTTGATCTGGTCCCGGAAGCGCTGCAGCTTCTTAATCTCCGTCTTGAGCTGCGCATGTGGTGGGGCGTGTGCTTGAAGGCCAGGGCCGGCGCGCGCCACGGCGGCCGCGCGCGGGCGCGGCGTGACCGCGGCGGGCTCGCCGCCGTGACGCGGTCGCGGCGTGACCGCGGCGGGCTCGCCGCCGTGACGCGGTCGCGGCCGAGCGAGGCGCCGGCGCGCCGCGGCGCTCGCCGCCGCCCCGCGCCCCGGCCAGCCGGCCAACCTGCGCCTCGAGCTTCTCCCGGTTGTTTTGGTTGTCGGTGACCTGGAGCTGGTCCCAGAAGTCGTCGAAGATGCCCAGGCCCTCCTGCGGGGCAGGCAGGGGTGCTGGCGGGCGGCTCGAACGGCGCCGCCCACCTCCCGCCGCGCGGCGTTGTCCGCATCTTTTTTTTTTGGCGCGCGTGCATCCCTCCCCCCCGCTCACCGCAACCTTCTTGAGCGTCTTCTCTATCTGCGTGGCGCGCAGCAGCAAGCCAGGAAGGAGGGAAGGTGGAGCGCCAGCGTGCACGTCGGACGGGGGGAGGGCTCGCCCGCCCGCCCGCCGGCAGGTGAAGAGCCTGGGCGCTCGGTCCCTGTTTCCCCGCTGCGCGCCCATGTCAGCGAGTTCCGTGGTGGCGTGCGGGGCGAGCGGCGGAGTCCCATCTGCCCATCACGAGCGGGTGCCCCAAGGCGAGCCTCTGCTCATTCCGGCAGTGCTGCAGATGGTTGCACGCCCGCACCTCCGTCTGCAGCTTGCGGAGCTGAGACATGATTGGTGTTGGCCCGCTGGCCCCGCGCTCCTCGCCCGCCGGCTGCTCCCTCCTCCTAGCAGTGTCGATGTGACAAGCGCCGGCAGTCTGAAAACCCTTCTTGGGGTCGCACTTTCTCGCCATTCAAGTTGGTCTTCCCGTCCGCGACAGCTCTTGTTCTCCATTTGCCGTGCACACCAGAGCTCCGTGCATGCACACGATGTGGTAGGAAGGCCCCTGGCAGAAGGGGGCCGGATCCAGCTGTCCAAGCGAGCGATGGAGGGCGCAGCCGGGCCGGCGTCGCACCCAGTGACGTTCAGCGGTGCCACCAGCAGCAGCGCAGGGGGCACGCTGCGGCCGGATGGCTCGGTCGGCCCCGCCGCGTCGGCCGGCAGCGGCGGCGCCACCGGACCGCCCGGCCCAGAGGCGTCGAGCGGCAGCCACGCGGGCGTTGCCACCCTGCAGGCAGGGCGACCGGCGGCTGCGACAGGGCGGCCGCCTCTCCCCATGCGCTCAAAGGACGCCAGCGCCACGAGCAGCCGCGCCAGCTCGCCAGGGCGCAGCAGCAGCCTGTCGGCGCAGCCTAGCCTGCACACGCTCAGCATGGCGCGGCTCGCGCAGTACCGAGGTGCGCATGGTGGGCTAATCGTGGGTTGAGGCTTGCTCAGGCGGATGTCGTGGGGGGCCGCCACGGTCGAGCTGGCGCTCCGCCGACGGTCGAGCTGGCGCTCCAACGGGCCGTGCTCCCTGCGCGCAGCCGGTGCGCGGACGTACCGGGCAGACACGAGCGCTCGCGAAGGCCTGAGCAACGGCGACGTGGTGGCCTTCAGAGAGCCGGTGCGCGGGGCCGATGCCACGACAACATGTCGAAACGAGCATGCTGTGCATGCGCGCCGCTGCCGCTGCCCCGGCCGGGGCCCCCGAGCGCCTTTAGCCGTACCTCCGTGCCCCGACGCCGCGTGCCTGCTGGCCCCCTCGCTGAGCCTCCGGTGGCGGGCGCTCCCCCTCGCATTCCCAGCAGGGTGGCCACTTCTATGCCGTGGCGGACCTGCGGGGCGATCCCGATGACGCCGCCAGCGTGCACCACGCGATGGCGCCGGCGCCCGGCGCCGAGCCCGGCAGCGGCGCCGCGGCGCTAGAGGTGGTCGCGCAGGGCCGCTGGCTCGGCTTCCGCGCCGCCGCCGCGGGCGACCGCTTCCTCCAGGCCCGCAAGCGCAGCCCCAACCGCCTGGTGTTCTACTCCACCAACGTGGGCACCTGGGAGCAGTGGGAGCTGGCGGCGGGCGAGCTGGGCGCCGCGCCCTGGTCGGCCGCGGCCGTCACGCTGCGCCACCGCCGCCTGCCCCAGTTTGAGCTGGCCGTGGAGCTGGTGCGGCTCGGTGCCTGCAGCCTGCCGCCCAACGCGGCCATCACGCCGCGCTCGCTCGTGGTGCCCGACGCCGCGGCGGCCGCCGCGCAGCGCGGCGGCGGCGAGCTGTCGGAGCGGCAGGAGTTGCGCAAGATGTCAGGCGTGCTCATACATGTGAGGGGTGGCGCAGGGGGTGCCATGGCAAGGATGGCGAGGGGAGGGGTGGCAAGCGGAGGAGGATGCCAGCCGCATGCGTGCGCGCGTGTTTTGCGTTTGTGCGGGGATGCGCACCTGGCCACCGCCGCCCGCCCCTGATGCCCGCGTGCTGTCCCTCCTCCTCCTCCGCCCCTCCTCCGCTCTCGCCCCACGCCACCCCTCCCCGCTCCCAGGAGTGGCTCCAGTTTGTGGACCGCGAGAAGCTACAGCGCCAGGGCATCGAGCAGCGCGTGGCGCAGGTGGCAGAGGACGCGGCCGACCTGCGGGCCTGGACAGTGATGCAGGTTTGCGGGGCCGGGGCCGGGCGGGGCAGGGATGAGGCGATGGCGCTTGCTCGTCGGGCTCGCTCTGCCACTGCGCACGCCCCTCTGGCCTCCCGTCGAGACCCGTGGGGCTCTGGTACTCGCTCATCAGCACTCGCTCATCTGCATTCGCATGCCCCTCGGTCGCGTACCTCCTCTGCCTTCTGCATTCGCTTGCCTCACGTGCGGGCGCCGCCGCCCGTCGCAGGTGGACGCGATGCGGCGGGAGATGGACGAGGAGGTGACGCTGCTGCTGGAGACGATTGAGCGCAAGACCGCGCGGCTGGCGGACGCCGAGGGCCGGCTGACGGGTCGGCTGCGCTGGGGCGTTGCGATGATCCAGGCCAAGGGGGAGCTGGCGGTGAAGCGCCAGGTCCTTGGTTGGTGGAGGTGCGCGGCGGGCGGGGGGGAGGTTGTGCTGGGAGCGCACGCTCCTGCGGGGGCGGCTGGGCGCCTCAGCTGCTCAGCACCTGCGTGTCGCCTGCATGCGCACTGCCGGCGTGGGCCCCCCTGGCGCCTGAGCACTCGAACCCCGCGCGCCGCCCATCTGCAGGTGGATCGTGGGCCGCAAGCGCTACTGCCGCCGCGTGGAGGCCAAGCTGGCGGAGCGTGCCAACCTGCGCCTGCAGGGCCGTGCGATGGAGGCGTGGGTGGAGCACGTGCAGGCGCGGGGCGTGGCGCGCAGCCGCCTGCGCGCCGCCGTGCGCCGCATGTCGTTCCTGAAGCTGCATAATGCCTTTGCCGCCTGGCGCGAGCTGGTGGCCGCCAAGCGTCAGCAGGCAGCGGCAGAGGCGGCGGTGGGCGCGGCGGTGCGGCAGCACATGCAGCGCTGGCGCCTGCGGCGGCTGCTGGGTGCCTGGCAGGGGGCGGCCGCCGCCGCGCGGCAGGCCCGCGCCCTGCTGGTGTGCATGGCCCGGCGGGCGGACCGGGCGGCCGTGGCGGCCTGCTTCTCAGGCTGGCGCGAGCACATGGCACGCCAGCAGGAGCGGGTGGCTGCGTTTGAGGCGCTGGTGGCGCTGCGGCAGTGCCAGGTGGCGCAGCGGGAGGCGTTCCACGCCTGGCGAGCGCAGACTGAGGACGCTCACGGCGGCCGGCTGCAGCTGACCGCGGCGCGGCAGGTGCTGGCTCGCGTGCGGCTGGGACAGGCCTTTGCTGCGTGGCGCAGCTGGCAGCTGGCCAGGGCCGACCGGCGGCGGCGGTGGGAGGCGACCGTGGAGCACATGCGGCGGCGGGCGGCGCTCGTCCTCCTGGGCGTCGCAATGGATGCTTGGCAGGAGTGGTGCGCCTACCGCCGCGAGCAGCGCGACCTGTTCTTCAGGCGCGCGGGGGTGGAGGGTCTCTGCCTGCCTGCCGCTGTGGTGGGGGTGGCGGGGCCCTTTCGGGGGTGGAGGGGCCACTGAGGCGTGCAGTTCAGATGGGGTCATGCATCCAGTGACTTGTGGTGTGGGGCTCCAACGCCGCGCGGTTGCCCTGTGCAAGGTCAACCGCCGCTCCCGCAACGCTCCTCCCCTCGCAGCGCGGTGGAGCACCTGGCACTGCGCAAGATGCACGTGGCCTTCCAGTGCTGGCGCTTCCACGCGGCGCAGCAGCAGCGCCACCGCGCGATTGTGGCGCAGTCGGTGGCCCGCCTGGCGTTCGACATCACCGCGCACGCCTGGCAGGCTTGGCGCGCGTTTGTGGCGCAGGCCCGCTCCGACAGGCACCGCGTGGCGGTGGGCCGGCGGCGGCAGGCGCTGCGGCTGCAGCGCGCCGCGCTGGCGGCCTGGCGCGAGGCAGCAGACCGCGCCGCCACCGAGCGCCAGCTGGTCGCGCTGTGCCGGCGCCGCGCTGACCGCAACCGCGCGACGGTCGTGCTGCGGGCGTTTGCCAGCAATGCGCGGCACGCGGCCGCCAAGCGCGCACAGGCGCAGGCGGCAGACGCTTATTACTGCGAGCGCCTGCAGGCGCGGGCCCTGGGCGCGATGGAGCAGGCCGTGACCCGCCGCCGCGCATTTGAGCAGGCCCTGGGAGAGGTGGGCCGGGCGCTGGACATCTCTGCGCTGGCCGCTGCCTTTAACGCCTGGCGCGGCTGCGCGGCGCTGAGCACGGCAGAGCAGCAGATGGTCGCGGCGGCGCGGCGGCGCCTGGCGCGGCTGCGCCTGCACGCCTGCTTTGCCGGCTGGCGGCAGCAGTGCGAGGAGCGGCGTGCGCGCGAGGTGCGGAATTGTGGGGGCTCGAGAAGGGGAGAAGGGCAGGGTGGATTTGATGTCTGAGGACGAGCAGAAGAGCGCTTGGCGTTTCTAGGTCACAACAGTTCGCTTTTCATCAAACTCACCTGGCTTTGCTGCCCTTGGTCTGCAGGCGTTGGTGCATCGGCGCCGGCAGCACAGCGCAGCGCGCACCCTCGGCGCTGCATTTGCCGCCTGGCAGCTGCAGGTGGACCGGCAGCGCAGCCTGCGGGCTAGGCTGGCTGAATGCGTGCTCCGCGTTTCGCAGCTGCGCCAGGGGTGGGCCCTTGGCGTGTGGCGCCAAGTGGCGGTCGAGCGCGCAGCCGAGCGGCGGGTGGTCGGCGCCGGCCAGCGTCGCATCGCACGCGTCAGGCTCGCTGTCGCCCTGCGCGCCTGGCGCCAGCACACTGCCACGCTGGCAGATGCGCGGCGGGCGGCGGAGGACATGGGCGCCGCGAGGGACGCGTGCCTGTCCGCGAGCTGCCTGCAGGGCTGGGGCGACTGGGCCGCGGTGCAGGCGCAGCGGCGGGCGGCGGTGATGCACCTGGTAGCACGCCGCACAACCTGGCTCATGCTCAACGTCATGTACGTGTGGAAGGCGTTCCTGGAGCACCGGCGCGAGCGGCGGGCGGCGCTCCGGCGCGGCACGCGACGGCTGGCGCGCCTGCGCCTGCGGCAGGCGCTCGCCGCCTGGCGAGGCCAGGCAGAGGCACAGCGCTGCAGGCGGCAGCGGCTGGCAGCGGCGGGGGCGCGGCTCGAGGCGCGGCACCGCAGCGTCGCGCTGCGCCGCGCGTTTGCCGGCTGGCAGCAGCATGCGGCGGCCCTTGCGGCAGCGTGCGCGGCGGTGGAGGGCAGGCGCAGGGCAGGGGCGGCGGTGCTGCTGCGGCACGTGCTCGCCGGCTGGCGCAACTGCGTGGCGGCAGCGGCGGCGCGGCGCACGCAGCTGCTGCGCATCTGTGTGGGCCGGCGCATGTCCGCGGTGCAGGCCGGCGTGTTTGCCGCCTGGCAGCTGCACGCGCAGGCGGCACAGCGCAGTCGTGAGGTCATGCTGCGAGCGGTTGAGCGGCTGTGCCTGAGGCACATGCGCGCCGCGTTCGACGGCTGGCGCGGAGCAGCGCGCGCGCGCCGCGCGCGCCGCACCGCCATCGCGCGCTTCATGCAGCGCTGGGATGGCGCGCGCAAGGCGGCGGCGCTCGCGCACTGGCGCGGCCTGGTTTCCGAGCGCGACGCGGCGCGCGACAACCTGCGCCGCTGCCTGCTGCGCAAGCGCGTGGCGTTCCGCCTCTTCCGCCAGTGGTACTGGGAGACGTTTGACGAGGACATGCAGGAGACGCTGCGCTCCATGTTTGAAGTGGCCGACGCGGCGGCGCACGACCCGCTGCCCTCGCGGGCCGGCTCGCCCTACGGCTCACTCCTCAGGTAGGGCCGCGGGGCGAGGGGAGCGTGTGCCCGGGAGCGGCGGCGGGTGGAGGGCAAGGGGCAGGGCCCGGCCCGGGGCCCCTGGGCCGGAGCGGCCGCCGCCAGAAGCCCCTGAGCGCCCGCTCCCTGGCCTCTTCCCACACATTCTCCCATCTCCCCTCACCCATCCTCCTACGCATGCAGCTCCCCGATCAAGGCAGACCTCTACGGCATGGTCCGCCAGCAGCAGCTGCAGCTGACGGCCGGCGTGACGGCGGCGCTCGAGCAGGCGGCGGGCGCCGGCGAGCTGCAGCCCGCAGCGCTGGGGGCCGGCCCCACTTCCTACTCTTCCTCCTACTCCCAGCAGCAGCAGCTGCTGCCTCAGCTGGCCCCCCGCCAGTCGCTGGCCGACAGGCTGGTCGCGCTGGGCATCGTGCCCGGTGGGGATGGCAGCCCCGCGCCCGCGCCGTTGTCCATGCCCGTGCCCGTGCCCAGCCTGGGAGGCGCGCTGGCACCGCTGCAGCAGTACGCCGCCCTTGCCACGCGCGGCGGCGGCGGCGACCCGCTGGCGGCGGTGCCAGAGGCGGGGGAGAGCCCTTGTGCACAGCACAGCCCGTACTCGCCGGCCTACTCTGGCCGCGCTGCCAGCGGCGACGACGGCTCTAGCGCAGCCTCCTCGGTGGTGCCGCTGCACGCCGGGTCGCCGCTCACCCCCGCCTCGGCTTTTGTGGGCGCCTCGCCCTCCGCCGCCGACCTGTCGCGCTTTGCCACGCCCGGGGCCAGCCTGGCCCACGTGGAGGCAGCCTTCATGGTGCAGCGCACGCCAGGGGGCGCAAACCTGCAGGTGGGCTGGTGGGGAGACGCGCGCACACAGAAAGAAAGAAAGAATACGCCCTTGGGCGTGGGTTAAGGAAGCCGGCTGGGTGCAGGCCCCAGGGGGGCCCACCCTGCCGGCTACCGTACGCGCGCGCACAGCTCGAGTGCTAGAGTGCGCTCAACTGCTGTGCTTGTCAGTGGAACTTGCCTGCTGTACCTCCCGGGCTCGCCTGACCTTGGGCCGTGTGGCCGGCGTGCACCCCTCGTCCTGGCAGGTGGCGGCCGCGGTGGGTCAGCGGGCAGCCACGAGCCCCAGCGCCCCCGGCTCTGCGGCGCGCACGCCGGCGCCGGGGCTGGCCGAGGGCGCGAGCCCGGGGGGCCTGTCCGGCGCGCCCACGCCGCCGTCGCGCCTGCTGCCCGGCTCCGGAAGCGAGGGGGGCTCGCCCCTGCCCGCGGGCGCCGTGGCCCGCTACAGCCCCTACAGGATGGCCGGCACACCGCAGCCCGACTTTGGGAGCAGCCCCGGCGGCGGCCCGGCGGCGCGCGGCGCGGCCGCCTCGTTCGGCGCCTGGGAGGCGGGCGCCCCGGGCCTGGCCGACGCCACCACGCCCCTGCCAGACTACCTGGAGGGGCTCCAAGGGCGGTACCAGCTGCGGCGCATGTCGGGCGGCGGCGGCGGCGGAGGTGCCGGAGGTGCCGGCTCGGCGCCGCCGCCCACGCTCTACTCCACGCCGCTGTCGGTGTTGGCAGAGCGCACGCCGCCCCCGGGCTTCCCCGAGCTGCAGGTCGGTGCAGCTCGGGGTTGGTGCAGGTCGCTCGCGGTCGGTGCTGTGCTGGAAGCGCCGCTGACGGGCGCTCTCGCTGCGTCTCACGCTGCCAGCGCGGCGCAAGTTGCGATGATCTGCCTCTGCCTCGCCTTCAATTCCCCAGTCCCCTTTACACCGCCAAGCATCTTTGCAACCCCCCTCCTCGACAGGGCGACTACTCCATCCGGCGGCTGAGCACCGCGGTGGACGAGGAGGCGGCCAAGATGGCGGCGGCGGCCACGCCCGACCCGGCCGACCTCCGCATCGGCGCCGCTTATCCCCCCGGCAGCGCCAACGGCGACGCGCGCCGCGGCTCCGGCGGCGGCGGCGCGGAGGCTGGGGGGCTGGAGGGCGAGGACCTGGGCCTGCGCAAGACCCCCGTCCTGGCGGTGGGCAGCCTGGGCCCAGGCAACTCCTACAGCAACCCGCTGTCGATGCTCTCTCCCTGAGCCCGCATCTGGCCTCGGTGTAGCAGCGCTTGCAGCAGCGTTTCGGTGTGAACTCGATAGCATTGTGGCGGGGGGCCTCGAGCAGGTGCGGCGCTCGGTTAGTGCAGCGAGCTGCCCCCTGTGTGCGACAGTGCGGCAGCCACGTAAGACGAGTTACTTGCAAGAATGAAGTGGGAGGCATGGAGGCTATAAGTGAAGCGCTTGCATTCAAAATTCGATAACATTGGGTGCGAAGAATGGTGGGGATTTTTTTTTGTGGCACACGTTCAGGTACTAAAGCTGCCAGCAATGGCCGGCAGGCTGCTGCGCAGTCAGGCCAACCATGCGAGAATGCATGCAGGGGCCCTCGCCTCGCCTCGGACCGCGGCGCGCTCGCTCGCTCTCCGGCCGCGCTCGCTCTCCGGCCCGATCTCCGGCCCGATCTCCGGCTCTCCCGCCTCTCTGCCTCGCGCGCTGCTCCCTTGCGTGCCTCGCACGCCGTTCTCTCTGGCGCCTCAGCCGGGCAGGGTGAAGAGGGTGAGGTTTCCATCGTCATACGAAGTGGAGGAGGTGGTCGCGGTTGAGGTCGAATACTGCTGCAGACCTTGCCGTTCTCGTAGTCCAAGGTGATGGGCTGCACCTCGGTCACACCCCCGGGGCACTCGACACTGTCGGCGGTGATGCCATCGGCGCTGGTGACGAGGAAGTAGCCGGCGGCGGCCACCTCCTTGGCCGCCGCCTCGGCGGCCTCCTGGTCCAGGGTGGTGGTGTACGTGCGAGGGTTGTAGCGCCTGCACCCTTGGGGGCATGGCTGGTGTAATTGGCATTGGCATTGGTAGCCGCCGCCACACAGGCCTGTGGGGGGATGCGGGGCCCGGGGGCATGTGGGCAAGAGGCGGGAGGCGGGGGGCAAGGGAGCGCTGGCAGCGGCGGGGCTGCGCGGTCGAACAGCGGCGGGGAGCGTCGTAGGCAGCAGGGCGCATGAGGCGGTGGGAGCGCACGCAGTTGTGGCATCGCCCATTGCATTTGCCCATTCGGCCAGTGCCACGTCGTCTTTGAGGTGGTGGTGTTCAAAGCCAGGAAGGACGCGGCGAAGCTGCAGGAGGCGGGGAGGAGAGGGGGCAGAGTGGGCGGGAAGTGAATGCGTCAGGAGGGTGCAGAGCGAGGCTGCCCGGAGACTGGGGAGCAACAGGCAAGCGTCGGGAGAGCAGCGGGGCGTGAGCGCCAGGGCGTAAGAGCGCGGGACCGGGAGCACCCCGCCTCACACTACGCGCACGCCGGCCGGCACGCAGCCAGATTCAGAGGTCAGCAGGCCCGCGAGGAACGTGTCGCCTGTGGGGAGGGCAGGGAGCGGCGTTGCACCGCCATCGGTCGGACGCGGCGGCGCAGACTGGCCCGCGGGCTTGCATCCGACAGCATGACCCCTCCACATGCCACGATGGCTGGCATGCAAGTCTCACCGCCGCTGCTGCAGCGGAAGCTGCCGTCGCCCATGGGGGCACACAGGAGCTGCGGGTCGGCGGGTCGGGTCGGCGGCGGGGCCGGAGAGGGTGAGCGGCGCGGCAGGCGGCGCGCAAGCAGCCGGGCCTCGCCCGTGTGGCCCCCCGGCATCTGTTCTGCTTTTGCCACCCCCTCCAGCTGCACCCCGAGCGCAGCAGGAGCGCGTGGCACCTTCTGACCTTGCGCCGGCCCGCCATGTGATTCTGGCAAGCCAGGAGGACTTGCAGCGAGGCGGGGGTCTGCTTGCACTTGACTGGGAGGAGGGTGGCCACGTAAGGCAGGTAGGACTGCCAGACCGAGGCGGGGACCTGGTTGGACGCGTGGCCGTTGACGGGCCCCTGCGCGCGTGAGTGCGGCCGGCAAGAACGGCAGTCGGCGGCGCGGCAGCGGCAGTCGGGCGCAGTGGACGGGCGACGGCAGCCAAGCGACGCTCGAGGGCTCGCGCACCCCAGTCTCGTAACGCTCGGGGCACACAGCAAAGACGGTTTTGGGGTCGGGCTCTTGGGCGGCGGCCCAGGGCGCGAGGACGGCCAGGGCCGCTAGGGCGGCCAGAGCGGCAACGGGCGAGGTGGCGGGGCATGCTCAGGGGCGACTGGCGAGCGAGTGGCAAGAGAGGGGCTTGCACTCTGTCGGTTTAGCACAACGTTCGGAGAGAGCAGGGCTTGGGTGGGAGTGCCCAAGAGGGGGAGGAGTTGCTTGAGCGCTCCCCTGCCCTCCACGCCGCCCCACCGCTCGCCCTCCCTGCGGCCTCTTAGAGCTAAAACGAAGCCCCAGCAGCGAGAAGGAGGGATTTTGCGACACCCCCCTCAACCGCCCAAACGGGACTAATTAAATCCCTCAACTGCTGGGCTTGGCAGCAGGGCTTCGACAAAGTGCTTGAGAAATGCGAAACACGTGAAGTGCACGCTTTGTATGCCACGGATCGCAGCTGCGCGGATCGCGCGCACGCGCACGGGGCTCCCTACCTTTCTCCGCATTCATGCTCTACAGCATTTTAGGGCGCCAGGGCAGCGATAGCAGGCATGAGGGGAGTAGCTGAGTCGAGTTGGATGCGCCGCCAGCTGCCCCGCCAGCCGCCACGCCAGCTGTCAGCCATGCCCAGTCGCCACATGTTGCACATTGTTCACAATCTCCCCGCCATCTTGGTGTCTCCGTGGCGGCAAGGCTTGATAGGAGGGACAGAAAGGAATGCATTGCCGCAGTGCGAGGCGCCCTGGGACCAGGGCCGAGGGTGGAACAGAAGAGAGTTGTTGCCCGTACCTCCACGCTCAGCCTGGTGCAATTTCCCACTTGCTCTAGCAATGATGCTCAGAATATGATTAGCCCCCCCGCCTGGAAAATTTGTTGAGGGAGTTTGTTGAGGGAGGGGGGATTTGCTGACGGGCGCTCCGGATACGCCGGCGCTGGGGGGGGGGGGCGGGTGCGGCGGCAGGTGGCAGGTGCTTGCAGAGTGTCGTGCACGTGCACATAAGGGTCGTGGGGAGAGGGTGCAGCTGGCCATGGGGGGTGGGTGGGTGGGCAAGCAAGAGCCCACAAGCAGGCGGGCAGGCGGGGGCGCGAGGCGCGCCAAACGGGCGCAAAATGAGCGCACTGGGGGCGACGCCTGCAGCGCAGCATATGCGCAACGCACGGCGCAGCAGGCAAAGGGGGGTGGGTGGGTGGGCAAGCTGAGGGAGGGGGGGATATGTGGACGGGCGCTGCGGATGCGACGCTGGTGGGCAGCGGTTGCGACGCTGGTGGGGCAGTGGTGGTGCTTGCAGAGTGTGCCTGCATGCGCGTGCGCCTAAGGATGGTGTGGAGAGGGTGCGGCCGCTTGTGGCGCCGCGGCCCCCCGCCGCGCTCCTCCTGCCCCCGCTGCGCCGCCCGCCGCGCCGCCCGCCGCCGCTCCTGCTGTGCCGCGCGGCAACCACTGCCGCGATGCTCTTGGTGTTGCGCGGCGGCTGCCGCCGCGCGGGCAGCTCGTGGGCCCCGCGGCGCAGGGCGGTGGGCTCGAGTCCGAGAAAGGCTTTATCTCTTTCGCAGCTTATTCTGACATCTGGAGTTTACCAATTGTCAGCAATAGTTCATCACCGCCATCGTCTGGCTCTGGCACTCGCGGCAGGCGCCTCGCGGCGATGCGACCTACCGCCGGCGGTAGGTCGCATCTCTAGGAACGGGGCCGCGTATCTCCTTCATGCATCTACAGCGTTTTTAGGGCGCCAGAGCGGCGATAGCAAGCATGAGGGGAGTAGCTGAGACGAGTTGGATGCGCCGCTAGCCGCCACGCCAGCCGCCACGCCAGCCGTGCCGCGCCATGCGCAGTCGCCACATGTTGCACATTGTGCACGCTCTCCAAGCTCTCCCCACCATCTTGGTGTCTCCGTGGCGGCAAGGCTTGATAGGAGGGACAGAAAGGAATGCATTACGAGGCGCCCTGGGACCGGGAGCACGAGGCTGGAAGAGAATTGTCGCCCTACCTCCGCGCTGGTGCAATTTCCCACTTGCTCTAGTAAACACCGCCGGTCTGCCAACCTCATCTGCGCTGCCCCAGCAAGGGTGCGCCACAGCGGCAGCGCGAGAGCCTCGGAGCTCCCACCCTAGCCACCCAGGGCCCCATGGCCACGTCCGAGGTGAGCAGAGGCGGCGGGGTGGCCCGCCGGCGCGTGGCCGAGGGCGGTCCGCTGCGCTGATCAGCTGCTCATGAGCGGGCATGGGCAGGAAGGAAGGGATAACATTGTGCCCCGTTGCCAACTGTTTTGGCAACCTCCCCTGCCAGCAGGGGAGGTCGCCAAAGCCGGCGCCGAGCGCGTGCTGCATGTTGCACAGTGTTGCACAAGCACCTGCCGCAAGAAGAACGTGCGGCATTCCGTGCCGCCAAGAGGGACGGAATCCTTTGCAGGCGAGCAGCACCGTGCCTCACGGCGCCGCGGCCGCTGCAGCCGCCTGGCCCTCCTGCCCCCGCCGCTCCTGCTGCTCGGCGGGGTGTTTCCGGTGGCCCTGCGTTGGACAAGGCGCGGCGCAGCGGGCAGAAGCAATGCGCGAGCTGTCGCACGGCGTGCTGTCGACTGGGCTCGGGCTCGGCAGCTGGCAGCTGGTCCTGCGGGCCCTCCTCCCACCCCCCACCATCCCCCACCCCCGTCCGACTTGCTCTGCGCTCCTGGATGCCCACCCCTTCCGCCTCTGGACGCTCCACCGCCCCCCAAGGCGCACCCCGGCCCCACCTCCTCCACCAGCGCCTTGATGATGCGCACGATGTGGCGCCTGTTCTCCTCGCGGTGGGGGTAGCTGCGCGAGCGTGCGGGGGTGGGGGGGGTGGGGGGGGTGGGGTCACGCTGGGGGCAGGGTCGGCAGTACAAGCGCGGGGCAGGGCAGGGTGGGTTGGTGGGGTGGGAGCGCCGCAGCCACAGCGTGCGGGGGCAGGAAGCGCAGCGCGCAGGCAGGGCAGCGCGAGACTGCACCCACGCACCGCTTGGACACCAGGGTTAGCCGGCCGTCGTTGGGGTTGTACCGCGGGCCGCAGACCGCGGCAATGTGCTGCAGCGCCGCGTCTGCAAGGGGGGCCGCCCCGCGGGACTGGTCGACGCCGCCTCGCTGGCAGCCGCCGCCCACCCGCCCTCGCCCGTCGCCCGCCCGCCGCCCCCCACCCGCGCCCAATCGTTGCACCAATCGCCGCCCACTGGCGAGGCCGCACCGGCCCCGCCACCCGCCCCCCGCCATCCGCCCCCCACCCCCGCCCCCCTTGCTCTGCCCACCCGTGAGGCCGCACTGGCGCTGCAGGTCCCGCAGGTAGAGGCGGCACTTGGCCTTGGCGTTGGCGGGGTGCGACTCGTTCACGCCCACCACCATCACCAGCTGCAGCTCCCAGTCCAGGATCTGCTCCGCGCCTGGGCGCAGGCGGGAGAGGGGGCAAAGGTGGGGGAAGGGCGGGCGGGCGAGGCGGCGTCAGGGGCGAGGCCGCAGGCGCGGCGGGGCGCCCGCGGGGGCGCGCGGGCCCCCCGCGCGTGGCCTCGCCAGCGCGGCGCGCACCTGGGAAGGGCGGGGGCGGCGGCTCCGTGGCGCAGCCGGCGGCCTCCGCGAGCTCGTCGGGCCCCATGTCTGGGTCGCCCTCCTTGAGGGCGCGGAGGCGGTCGTAGAGGGGCGTCTGCGGCTGAGCAATCTCCGGGATCACGGTTTGGAGGTCGTACAGGGGCACCGGGGGGACGGTGGGGTACAGCTCCGCCTGGGGGGGGGGGGGGGGGGGGGGGGGGGGGGGCAGGTTCGGGGAGGGGGGCAGGTTCGGGGAGGGCAGGCGGCGGGTGGGAGGTGGGTGCAGCGCGCCGGCGGCTGGAGCTCAAGGCGGCGCAGCGCCGGCGCCAGGGCCGCCCGCGGCGCGCCGCGCGCGACAGGCAGCAGGCTGGATCAGACACATCGCGCGGCAGCAGGCCACAACACACAGCTGCGCTGCACCCACCTCCTCGTCAAATTCCTCGGCCATCGCCACCTCGCCAAACGCGCCGAGCTCCTTGCGCGACAGCCGCGGCAGGAAGTGCTTGTACCGCCCTGGCTCGCCCGCGCCCACCCAGGCGCGCTGCCGCCGGCTCAGCTCCTCCAGCGGCACCTCCCACTCGACGTCGTCGCCGCCCGCTTCCGCGGCGTCGACATCGAGCGCCGATGGGTCTGCGGCTACGAGCGTGGCAGGGTGCGGCACGTGGCATCAGGCCCTGCTGTGGGCTGCTTCTGCCGCAGCCTAGCACCATGCAGGTCAGCAGTGGGCGGCAGGGCCAGAGTGGGGTAGCCGCCCTCCCCCTCCTGACTCGCCTGCAGGGCTCCCGCCCGCCTCCGCTGCACCTCCGCCGGCCGCCTCCTCCTCGCCCTCTGGCTTTCCGCTGCTGCTGGAGTCATCCGCAAAGGGTCGGAGCAGCAGCAGCTGCTGCGCTGCAGCGCCAGCAGCCGCACTGGCGCCTGGCGACAAACCCATGGCGCCGCGGGCTGCTCGTTGCAACACGGATGCCAGCATGGGGCTACAGGGCGTGCAGCTCACAAGGAGAGAGTGGGCTGGCTGTGCACTTTGCGCCGATTGCTCAGCTGCTGGTGATTCAATTCTACGATGTTTCAAGCGAGTTCGACAAGCGCTGGGACTGATCGCCAGCAGCATTCCCAAGTCTCGAGCTCGAACAGACCCCAGCAGCTTTCATTCTCGCACTGCCTGGCGGCGATGAGCCATCGGCATCGACATTGATCTGTGGGTGGCGCAAAGCTGTGGCTGCGAGCTCCATGCCGCTCCGCATCGGCCCGTTCTATCTGGGGCAGCCCACGGCCCAGGAGCGGAAGGACGTGGTCGACAGCTGTGCCAGGTACGCGTGGGACGGTTGGATGAACCGATCATGCCAGCCGCCCCCACACACGCCCGCCCGCCTGCCCGCCCGCCCGCCGCTACCCGCCCGCCACAGCCCCGCCCGCCCGCCCGGTGAACACCTGCCCCTCGCCCTGATTCCACACTTATAGCCTGCCTTTCAACTTCCCTCACGTGGGCGTCACGCGGGGCTGCCCACCCCTGCCAGAGGACGTGGCGGGGGAGGGCTGGACCATCGGCCACCACCGCGTGCAGGCGAGGCTGCGACCCAACATCACCTGTAGCAGCCCGCCGCTTCACCACATGCTCGTGATCACTCGCACGAGCCAGCTGCCAGGCCCTTCTTGCACCCTGAAGGCCGGCGCCCCGCCGCGCTGTGGCCTCCTGTCCCCGCCCGCCGCCCCCGCGCAGGTGGGCCGTGGCCGGCGCGACTTCGAGCGCGCCCGGGGTCTGCTGCAGGCGTGGCGCCACTTTGAGCTCGGCTGGGCCTACACCAACGCGCCTGTTGTCAAGCCGGGTGCGCCGGTCGTCGTCACGGCGCGCTCCCTCTTGCTCTGGAGCTGCAACCCCCTGCGTGTCACTTGGGTGGAGGAGGGGCCTGCCCCGCTGCAGCATCTGCGCTTGGGGAACGCGCAGCAGCAGCCGCAGCGCGCGGGCAAGCACCGGCAGCCGGCGCCGGCGCGCGCCGCGCAGCAGCAACAGCGGCGGCGACAGCCCGCGGCCGCTGCCGTGGCAGCGCGCGCCGGCGGCGGCGGCGGCCGCCGCTTTGGCTTTGGGCACACGACGCTGGCGGGGCACCAGATCACCGGGGAGGAATGCTTCAATGTGCGGTGGGAGGCGGGCGGCGACGATTCCGTGTGGTACGAGATCTACACGCTCTCCCGCCCCGCCACCCCCCTCGCCGCCCTCTTCCGCCCCCTGCTCCGCCACTACCAGGCGCGCTTTGCCGCGCAGAGCATGGCGGCCATGGCGGCGCAGGTGGGGCCGGCAGCGCCCGGAGGCCGCAGCGGCGGCAGCGGCAGCTAACGCGCCCGAGCCCGAGCCCTTGCAAATTGTAAAAATCCCTTGTCCCTTGCCTCCTTCTTGCACTCTGTCGTTCTCAGGCTGTTCTGTTGCAGCACTCGCGCTGTCAGCACGCACACATTGGGTTCAAAACGAGGGTTTGGGGGCGGGCGGGGGCGCAGCAAACATGCGCAGCTGGATGGCGGGGCGGCCGCCGGCCGCCGCCGCCGCGGGCGGGGGCGCCAGCCCCCCGGGCGCTGGGGCGGCCGCGGCGCCGCCCCCCTGCTGGAGCGCGCCGGCTAGCCGCTGCTTGGCACCTGCCGGCAGCTCAGCGACCGCCCCTTTGAACGCCGGGGCGGTCAGGCCCGAGGCGAGGTGCGTCAGCAGCGCGAGCGCCAGGTCTGCCACAGCCGGCGCCTTGGGCCCCGCCGGCGCCGCGCCTTCCACCAGGAGCGGCACCATCACGCGCAGGAGCGCCGCCTGCTGCGCCGCGGAGGAGGGCTCGCTGGCGGCGCCTGCCAGCGTCACTGCCAGCAGCCCCGCTTTGAGCGCTTCGGTCACAAGCGCCACACCAGGCTGACTGAGCTGCCCGCCCGACTGCAGCAGGCCGTGGGCCCCGGCCGACGCGCCGGGCAGCACCGCGCCCGCGCACTCCAGGCCCCACCGCGCCCGCGCGCTGGCCGGCGCGCCGGCTGCCTGCTGCTGCTGGTGCTGGTGCTGAAGGTGGCTGCGCAGCGCCTGCGCCGCCTGCAGCTGCACGGGCAGGCTGCCGCTCTGCGAGCACTGCTCCAGTGTGGACAGGCACAGCCGCAGGCCCGCCTCCTCCGGGCCCTGCTCGCCCGCCGCCTCAGCCGCTGCTGGCGTCTCCACCGCCACGCTGTTGGCCCGATGTTCTCCCTCCTGCTCCTGCCCCGCCTCTCCCAAGCTGCCTGCCTGCTCTGCTGCCCCCGCTTCCCGCAAGGCCTGTTCCTTCCCCGCTTCCCGCAAGGCCGCATCGCCCTCGCTGCTGCCCTCGCCCCCTGCCGCCGGTGCTGGGACCTGCTCGCCGGCGGACGCGACGGCGCCCTCGCTGGGGCTCGGAGGCACGCTGTCGGTGTCAGCGAATGGGTCGTCCTCCCAATCGTCGTCAGCTATCGCTGCTGGAGCCGCTGCTGCCACGGGCGCTTGCCGCGGCACGGCGGCCGCACCTGCCGCTGCGGCCGCGCCGGCCTGCCTGCCCTCTGCTGCCGCTGCAAGGCCGGCGCCCAGCGCCAGCACGCTGCGCAGCAGCAGCCCCAGGTGCTCCGCTGCTGCGCTGCCGCCGTCGCCTGCCGCCGCCGCCGCCTGCGCGTCGGCCTCGGCCTGCTGGCACAGGCTGGCCGCGGCCGCCGCCAGCACCGCGCCGCTGCCGTCGGCGACCATGCCGAGCGCCGCCACATCTGCCAGCAGCCCGGCGCCCGCGGCCGCAGAGGCGGCGGGGGCGCCGGCGTCCGCGCCGCCCACCAGCCTAAGGCCCAGCAGCAGCACTCGCTGCAGGGCGGCGGCAAACTCGCCTGGGGAGGCAGCCGCCCCTGCCGCCGCCCTAAGGCGCGCCACCATCGCTGCGAGCGCTGCCCCCGCTGCGCGCTCCGCTTCAGGGCTGCTCGGAGCGAGGGCGGCCAGCTCCAGGCAGGCTTCCACCGCCTCTTGCAAGCACTCGGCCTGCAAGCCCTCCGCCCCCGCGGCCCCGCCCGCGAGCGTCCGCAGCACGGCCGCCGCCGCCTCTGCCGCGGCCAGCAGCCGCGGCAGGCGCGGGGCGCCGCCCCCGCCGGCGGCAACCTCTGCCTCTGCCGCGGGCAGCAGCGCCTGGCGCAGCAGCTGGTGCAGAAGGCTGGCCAGCTCCTGGCTCTGAGCAGCAGGCACCCACCCCTCAAGCGGCGGGCCAGTCAGGCGCCGCAGGGCCTCCAAAGCCGTCAGCAGCGGCCCCAGCTGCAGGCCGCCGCCGGCGCCCCGCGCCGCCGCCGCGCCCTCGCCGCCCGCCGCCGCGCACAGCGCGAGCTGACACATGTCCAGCAGCGCGGCGTGCTGCTCCCGCGCGGCGGGGTCGCCGCCGCCGCCGCCGGCCGCGACGGCCTGCCGCTGCGCCAGCGCGCAGCTGGCGGCGCCCAGGGACACGCCCCACGCTCTGTCCAGATAGCCCGAGTTGCTGGCCAGGATGGCAACGCCCGCGCCGGGTGTGCTGTCGCCGCCGCTCTCACCGCCGCCAGCGCCGGCCGCCAGTGTGCAGAGGCGAGGGCGGTAGGCCAGCTGCACCTCGGGCGGCTGGAAAGTAAGCACCGCATAGTCCTGAAGCAGCCTGCAGGAAAGGAAGAAAGAAAGACACCAGAACACAACCAGTGACGCTGAGGACAAATGAGCACACAATCGAGCAGAAGACAGAGGCGGCAGCAGGCGGCACGCGGAGCGTTGCGCGGCGCGGCGGCACGTCGCGCGCCGCCGCCGGCCGCAGGGCTCGCTCACCCCAGCCAGGCCTCCATCAGCAGGGGGAGGTGGGGCGCCTGGGCCCGCAGCACGACGCGGCGCGTCGCCTCGTCGGCGCCGCCCTGCTGCCGCGGGCCGCCGGCCTCTGCCGCCAGCAGCGTGCAGTGCGCGTGTGCTTCTAGCAGCGCGACCCGCTCCCTCACATACACCCACTCAGCATATGCCAGCTGCGGCTGCTGCTGCGCCGCCGCCGCCGCCGCCAGCTCGTCGCCGGCCCCCTGCGGCTGCGGCGGCGCGGCCGGCGGCGGAGGCTGCGGCTGCGGCTGGCCCCACTGCGCGAGCGGCGCGGCCAGCAGGCTCATGAGGCGCTCCAGCACCGCTGCATCCCCTCCGGCCAGCCCTTTTTCCAGGAACGCGGCCGCGAGCGCGGCGCCCGCAGCGCTCAGCGTGGGCGCCGCGCCCGCCGACAGGCTGGCCCTGCGCGCGCGGGAGCGGCGGAGGCCAGCGTCGGGTCCCGGCGCTCTGCCCCCCGCCACCTCCCGCGCTGCCAGACTCCCCCGCCGCCGGCTCCCTTCCTCCGACGCAGGCTCGTTCCCCCTGCATGAGTTCTGCCTCTGTCTCTCACCCCCCCCCCCCCCCTCTCTCTCCCCCCTCTCTCTCTGTCTCCCCCTCTCCCTCTCACCTCAGCGCCGACACCACCTGTGCCTGGTACTGCTCCAGCAGGCGCTGCCCCTCCAGCAGGGGGTCGGGCGCGTCGCCAAACCTGCGCGCGCGCCCCAGAGGGGCCGGAGGGATAGGGAGCAGGAGGGAGCAGGAGGGCTGGCCCCGCGCTTGGGGCCAGCAGAGGGCAGGTGCAGGGAGAGGGATGGCCTGGCCCAGGCGGGGGCCAGGGCGGCACGTGCACGCGGGCAGCCCCCGCCGCGACCCGCGCCCCGCCGCCATGACGCGCTGCCAGACACCCACCCACGACCACCACACATGCCCCCACCCGCCTGCGCACCTGCGCACCACCTCGCGCAGCAGGCGCAGGCCCATGGGGCGCAGCGCCTCCAGCTGGCCGCTGGCCATGCGGAACCCAGTCGTCACCAGCTGCTGAAGGCGGTCGACCAGCCAGTCGCCACCGCTGCTTCTGATAGAGCTGGCCGCCGCTGCCTCTGCTGGAGCGCCCCCCTCACCCGCCGCCGGATCGGGCACCGGGCAGGCGTGCCGCGGGTCCGCCGCGCACACCACGCCCGGCAGCTGCAGCAGCAGGCGCGCGGCAAACAGCCGCGTGCGCAGGCGCGGCGACAGGCCGGGCGCGGCGCCGGTGGGCGCGGCGCCGGCGGGCGCAGCGGCGGCCGCGCCGCTGGCGCTCCCGCTGCCCGGCCGCGCGGCGGGGCGGCTGCCGCCGGCACGCTCCTCCTCCGCTTCCGCCTCCTCCTCCTCCTCGCCCTCCTCCTCGCCCTCCCGCCCGCCCTCGAGCGCGCTGCTGCCGCGGCCGCGCGCGCCCGGCGCGCCGGCGGCGCCGACACTCCCGCCGCCGCCCGGCGCCGCGGCCAGCGCGACCTCGGAGCAGAGGGCGAGCCAGCGGGAGGGCTGCGCCGGCGCTCCCGCCACCAGCAGCGTGCGCAGCGCGGCGCTGAGCTGGCTGGCGATCCCGGGGTCCGTCTCTGCGTCCAGCGCAGCAAACAGCGGCCGCACGATCGTCCCCCCCCTGCGATCGTCATCGGCACGCATCCAGGGGGGAGCGCACGTTTGATACAGCAGTGCATTGATGCAGGAGGAGCGCACAGTTGCGATACGTCAGAGACCAACACACGCAGCGCGGCGGCGGCAGTCGAGGGCGGCCCGCGGTGCATGGTGTCCCAGGAGGCGTCCCCCGGGCCCACGCCACACACTGCCCCCCCTCCAGCCAACCCTCTCAGCACACCTGCCCTCCTCCTCCAGCACAGCGTGCGCGTCGCGCTCCGCCAGGTGGCGCAGCGTGGCCGCCGCCGCGCGCCGCAGCGCCGGCTGGCGCGACCCGAGCGTGGCGACGAGCAGCGGCAGATGCGAGGCGGCGGGCACGGCGCCGGGGGCAAACAGCACCAGCATCTGCGCATAGAGCACAGACTCGAGCGCCGCCGCCACCGCGTCGCTCGCGCCGCCGCGCGCGCCGCCTGCGTGCGCGCACGGGGGGGGGGGGGGGGGGGGGGGGGGGGGGGGNGACGCGCGCCCCCACCCTCCCACCCACCGCACGCCGCCTGCGCCTCACCCGCGGCCTCGAGCGCGCTACCCAACCACCCCCCCACCCCCCACCCCACACACCGCCCACGCCGCCTGCGCGGCGCCTTTCCGCCTCACCCGCGGCCTCAAGCGCGCGCATGTCGTTGACGACCGACTTGCAGGCGTAGTAGGCGGGGGAGCCCAGGCGGTAGTCGGGGCCCAGCACCGCGACCATCGCGTTGGCCAGGCGGCCCACGCAGGGCAGCAGCCCCGGCTGGCTGTAGCCGTCCTCGCTGAGCAGCAGGTCCTGCAAAGGAGGGTTCGAGCCAGCCACTTCAGATCCAGGCGCTCCAGAGTCGGCCGCTCGCAGCCCGCGCAGCAGGGGGGGGCAGCGGCCGGCGGGGCGGGGCGCGCGCGTGCAAGCCGGCGGCGCCGCGGAGCCACCGACTCGCGCCTCGCCCCACGCCACTGCGTGCCTGCACCAGGTCGAGCGTGCGCCGCACGTGGGGCACGAACGCCAGGCCGGCCGCCTCGGCGAGCAGGAGCAGCGCCTGCGGCAAGGGCGGGCGGGCGCGGCGCGAGCGGGTGGGCAGGCGGCCTTCGCTTCCCTCGCGGCCCCTCCGCCTCCTCGCGCCCACAGGGGCCACGCTGCTCCCATGCTGCCGCTGCCCCACCCCTCGCACCGCCCACCTGCAGCACCCACACCGCGATGGAGCGGTCCGACGCGCCCGCCACCGCGACCAGCGTCTCCTCCGCCTGCGGCAGCACCGCCTGCAGGCCGAGCCCGCCCACCGCCCGGGCGATCGAGCCGACCGCCAGCGCCAGCGTCGCGCGGCGGGCGAGCACCCCCGTCTCCGCGCTCTCCCTGCGGCAGGGGGGAGGCGGGCGCGCGGGCGGGCGTGGGTCGTCACACGCTCGCGCGAGCGGCAGCACGCGCTCGACGTTCCCCGGGCACAGCCGCCGCTCGACAGACGCGCACCGTCCCACCTGCACAGTGCGCGGACCAGCGCCAGCGCCGCCGTGTCGGGGCCCAGCGCCGCAGAGGCGGCGTACAGGTCCGCCGCCGCGCGCTGGAACGCAGGGTCGCTGCCGCTTTCCTCCAGCGCCAGGTCAGCAAGCGCCTTGAAGCGAGGGGCCAGCGCGGCGGCGGCGGCGCCGCCGCCGCGCCCCAGCGCGGCAACGCCCGCCAGCGCGGCGGCCGCCACCGCCGCGACCGCGGCGCTGCGGCGCTGCGCGTCGCGCTCACGCTTGACCCCGGCGCCGCCGCCAATGGTCAGCAGCGCGTCTGCAATCAGCTGCTGGTTGGCAGGCGCCACCGCCGCGAGGAGCCCGCCCAGCAGGCCCACGTGTGCCTCTAGCAGAGCCGCCCCAAGGCCCAGGGGCTGGGGGAAGGGGGGCACGGCGGCGGCGGCGCCGCCGCCGCCGCCGCCGCCCGCGCAGGCCTCCGCCTCGCCACCCGCCTCGTCTGTCGCGTAGCCCACGCCCCGGCGCAGGCCCGCCTGCCAGGGGTGCGCCGCCGGGCCGCCCGGCGCGCCCGCAAAGCCCAGCAGCGCGCCTTCCAGAGGGTCGCGGCTGGGCGGGCCCGGCCCCAGCGCCTCATCCCCCCGGTGCAGCCGGCCCGCCAGCGCGCCGCGCACGACGGGCGGCGCGCCCCCCGCCGCCGCCGCCTTGACGGCGCGCACGCACAGGTTGGTGAGCGCCTGCTGCTCCCCCACGTACGCGGCCGGGCCGGGCAGCGCCTCGTACGCCTGCAGCAGGCGCAGCTGCAGCAGCGCGGCGGCGCCCGCAAACATGCCGGCCGCGCCGCCCCTGGAGCGCGCCGGCTCCTGCTTGGTTGGGGAGCGGGGAGCGGGGGGCGGCGTGCGGTGGCGGGCGTCGAGGGGCTGCGCTGGACAAACCGGCCGGCCGGCCGCCGCGGGCAGCCGCCGGCGCAAGGGCGGGCTGCTGCCCGCGCTTCGCTCCCAGTCTCCCGCGCCCACTCAACCACGCCCACTCCAACACACACACACCTGCAGCGGCGCGTGCGAAGTCACCACCTCGAGCGTCGGCCGCAGCAGCGCCGCCGCCACCTCAGCCAGCGCCGCCTGGTCGGCGCGGGGCGCGGGCTCCACCACCCCCCGCGCGTACGCGGCCAGCGCCGCCAGCGCGGCGGCGCGCCACCAGAGCTCCATTGCCACCACGTGGTCCAGGCTCGCCTGGGCGGGCGGCAGCAGGGCGCACTCTTGATGCTCGAGAGAGCCGGCGGCCGGCTTTGCTCCCCACATCCCCACCCACCCACCCCACCCCCACCCCGCCCACCCCCCGGGGCAGCACGCGCGCCCACTTCCGCCCCCTCCCTCCCCTCCCCCTCCCCCTCCTCCTCTCCCTCCTCACCGCGTTGCCGCAATAGCGGCGGTCGAGCTCTGCCGCCGCCTCGGGGCCCAGCCCGGGGGCGAAGAGAGCCAGGAGCCGCGCGCGCCCCGCGCCGCCGGCCAGCAGCCCCGCGCGCAGCGGCGGCGACGCCGGCAGCGCGGCGCACAGCGCGCCCAGCAGGACGTATCCGGCCTCGCGCTGCAGGCAGGCCACCGGCCCCTGCTGCGGCGGCTGCGTGGGTGCAGCCGCCGCCGGCTGTGTGGGTGCAGTCGCCGGCTGCTGCTGCTGCTGCTGCTGCTTCGCCGCGTCCGCGCTCGCGTCCCCGCCGCCGCCGCCGCGGCAGTGCACGAGGTCCTCGGCGGCCTCCAGGGCGGCGGAGAGCAGCGAGGAGGGCACCCCCAGGCGCAGGCGCGTGGTGGCGGCCACCAGCGCGGCCACCGCCAGCGCCCAGCCGTGCGCGGCGTCCATGTCTGCCTTGAGCCGCCTGTTGCCCACGCCCCGGGGCGTCGCGGGCGCGGCCTGCCTGGCGCGGTCGGGCGCCGCGCCGGCGGCGGCGGCGGCCAGGCGGCCGACCGCGCCGCGCAACGCGCGCAGCGAGGCGGCCAGCAGGCGCGCCGCGCTCGAGGGCTCCGCCACTGCCAGCGCCGCGAGCGCAGAGGCAGCCTGCAGGCGCAGACAGGCGTGGGGGCCTTCGACCTTGGCGCCGATGGCCGGCTCCAGCGCCGCGCGGGTCTCGGTTGGGACCTGCGGGCGGGGAGCCGGCGGCGGGGGGGGCGGGAGGGGCGGCGCAGCAGCGGCGGGGAGCGAGGCGGCGGGGAGGAGGAGGGAGCGGCGGGGGGGCGCGGCAGAGGTGAGGCACGAGGCGGCCGCGGCTCGAGAGCAGGAGGGCGGCTGCGCATGCAACAGGGCGGCGAGATAGGCGCATCCAAGAACAACTCGAAGGAAAAAGGAAAATAAACAAAGCCCCTTCCAACAGGCAGGAGCTCACCTCGCCCAGCAACTCCAGCAGCAGCGCCAGCGCCTCGAGCACGACCACCCCCACGGGCGTGTGCGCGCCCAGCGGCGCCGCGCCCAGCACGGCCGCCAGGCGGTCGAGCAGCGCGCGCTGCCCGCCCTCGCCCAGCGCCTCGATCACGCCCACGCGCAGGACGTAGAGCACGCAGGCCTGGGGTGGGGGGTGGGGGGTGGGGGGCAGGGTTGAGGTGGTGGTAATGGGTGG
>PCFQ01000058.1:2257420-2280512 GCA_003063905.1 Chlorella sp. A99
GGCGGGGGGGGGGGGGGGGTGGGGGGGTGGGGGGGGGGTGTTTGGGGGGGGGGGGGGGGGGGGGGGGAGCGAGTGAATTTCGCTGGGTGGATGGGGGCTGAGCCCGCCCCTTGCCGCTGCGCGCCCCCTCGCCCCCGCGTGCCCCCTCGTCCCCGCGTGCCCCCCAACCACCCCCCACCCTCCCTTCCCCCGCCCCCCAGCGAGTCCATCATCATGGGCATCCCCATGCCCACCGGCACCGGCATCTTCAAGCTGCTCCAGAACGCCGCCCCCGGCGCCCAGCCCGCCGCCGCGGCCCTGCAGCAGCACCAGCAGCACCAGCCCGCCGCCGCTGCCAAGGGCAGGGGCAGAGGCAAGGCGACAGCCACGGGGCAACAGCAGCAGCAGCAGCAGCAGCAGGCGCGGGAGGAGGAGCCGCGGTCGCCGCAGCCGGCGCAGCGGCGCGCGGGCGCAGCGCTGCTGCGGCTGCCGCGGCGACCGCCGCCTCTGCTCGCGTTCTGAGCACCCACAGAGCATGCATCGGCCCCCATGCACCTCGCTGCCTAGCCGCACCAGCACTGTCCTCTGCATGTTTACTTGCTTCTGCCTCGTCCTCGTCCGCTCAGTTTCCTGCTGTGCTCCTCCCGTCTGCGCTTTCTTCCTCCCGGTCCTGCTCTGCCGCTTCCCACTTCCCGTCTGCCCCGCTTGCCTGCTCCCTGCCTCCCTTTCGATCCGTGCTGGCTAGCGCAGCAGCCCCAGGGGCGTGATTGTGTGACACGCTGGGGAGACTCGCGCGCAAGCAACGCGCGCGGTGGGGCGGCGGGCGGGGCAGGCGAAGCAGGGCCTGGGGGGCGCCGATCAGGCGCCAAACGCAGTCAGCTTTCCACCCGGTCAAACACGCACAGCACCTCAATGTGGTCGGTCCCCGGGAAGAACAGAAACGCCTCGGCGTGCTGCAGCGCCCAGGCGCCGCCCGCGAGCAGGGCGCCGGCATCGCGCCGCAGCGCGGGGAACCCGCAGGACAGGTAGACCAGGCGGCGCAGGGACGAGAGGGCAGGCGAGGTCTCGGCCGCAGTCTCGGCGGCCGGCTCGGCCGCAGTGCCAGTCGCACCAGCGGGGAGCGCGGCAGAGCCCGCGGCGGAGCCCGGGGCGGCGCCCGGGGCGGCGCCCGGGGCGGCCAGCAGGGCGGCCAGCAGCTCCGGCTCCAGCCCCTTGCGCGGGGGGTCGACGATTGCCACCTCCGCGCCCGTCAGCCACCGCGTCGGATCTGCCCCCGCGGCCGCGACGCTGAACTCGAGGCGCGGGCCGCCGACGGGGGCGCGGGCTGGAGGCGGCGCGGCGGGGCGCGGAGCCGCGGCGCCGCCGGCCTGCGGCAGCCGCCGCCGGCCCGGCTCCTGCTCCGCCCGCTGCTGCTCCGCCTCCTCTGTTGCCTGTGCCTGCTGCTGCGACTGCTGCTGCGCCTGCTCCAGGCGGCGCGCCGCCAGCCGAAACGGCGGCTCTGCCAGCGGGTTAATCTCCACGAATCGCGCGCGCCGTGGCGCGCGGGCCGCCACCAGCGACAGGCCGATCGTGCCCACGCCGCAGTGCAGGTCGGCCACCGCCGCGCCGGGTGGCACCCACCGCTGGATGGCGGCCAGCGCCGCGCCCATCGCCTCCCAGTTGGCCTGCGGGAGCGGGGGAGGCACAGCAGCGCGCGCGTCGACGCCGCGGCAGGCGCCTAGCGCGGCGGGCGTGCAGGCCAGGGCAGGGCAGGTCGCGCGGTACAGCTCGGCAGGCAGCACAGAAAGCAGGCAGGCGCTGGTGCTGCAGACCGTTGGCAGGCGATTCACCTGCATGAAGGATCCCGGGAAGAAAGCGATGTCTGCGCCGCCCAGGCGCGCCCACGCCTCGCCCCGCGTGCCATGCAGCAGCTCCCAGTACGGCCCCAGGATTTCGTTCGTGCGGGAGGTGTTGTAATTGGCCCACACGCTGTGCAGCAGGCCCCCGCCGTGGCGCCTCCACAGCTCCCGCGCCAGCACGCGCAGCCGGGCGGCGCCGGCGCCGCCGCGCCCGCCTCGTCGCCGCCCCCGGCCGCGCCGCGAGGGCACCTGCTCCTCTGCACCGCCGCCGCCTCGCCCCTGAGGGGGCTCCTCGTTCCAAACCAGCACGAGCTGCACCTGAACCCCGGATGCTTGACTCGTGCCACCGCTCTCCTCGGCGCCGTCACCGTGGCCGAGAGTGGCGGCTCGCCCGCTGGCTTGCTCGCCTGGCCCGCTGCCGCCGCCGGGCTGCGAGGCCGCGTCGACGGCCGTCAGCTGCAGGTACCGAAGCTCTCCGGTGCCAGAGCGCTCGTCAAAGGCCGTCACCCCCAGCTCCCCAGCGCAGCGCACCACCGCCTCTGCCGCCTCGTTGATAGTCGGATGGTGGGCCACGCAGCCGGGGATGGGCACCACCTCGTGGCTGCCCGCCGCAAACAGGCCTGCCGCCAGGCCGCCGCCGCGCGAGCGCCGCACCGCCAGCCGCGCGCGGCGGCGCCAGCCGTGCAGCGCGCCGGCGCGGAGCGGCAGCTCCAGCCCCGCCGCCTCTGTGAAGAAGCGGCGCGCCTCCAACAGCAGCGCCGGCTGGCCCAGCCCCTCCTCCAGCGTGCATCCGGAGCAGCGGCCAAAGTGGGGGCATCCGAGCTCGGTGACCGGCGCTGGGGCGGGCAGAGGCGGCGGAGCGCGGGCGGGCGGCGGCCCTGTTACAGGATGGCCGCCCCTCCGCTCCTTGCCACGTCGTCTGCTGTTCCTCGACTCGCCACTGGGGGTCTGAGATCGATGCGCTGCCAAACTCGTCATTCGAGCGCGCCTTCGTGAGCTTTCCTTCTCCCAGCTCTCCAATTTGTCTTTGATCGATGCGATGAGACCATTGACTCAATCGGCCAAGCGGTGGAAGGAAGCGCTGACCGCTCGAATGATGCTCCGAAACGAGCCGTCGACGCTCTGCTAGCTTCCTCGCTCAAGCGAGATGCGAGTGATGCGCGCCAACTAGTTCCCATGCCCGTGCGCCTGTTCTCTTCTCTGATGCGAGCCGTGTCGGGCTCAGGCAAGTCAGAGAAGCCGCCTGGCGAGACAATAGAGGCCGTGGGGGCCGCGGGTGGACCCTCCATGCAGCCGCCTCTCCCGTCACGGCCGCCACGGCCTCCGCGACGGGCGTCGCAACCAGCCACCAGTGGCGGCGCCGATGCCGTCCAAGCCGCTGTAGCGGCGCCGCCCAAGCCAGTGGACCCGGCACGACGCACCAGCTCATCTGAGCACAGAGAAGCTGCGGGCGCAAGCCTGCGCGACCAGCTGCGAGCGCTGGAGCAGCAGTTTGCGTAGCTGCCTGAACACATCGCGTGCTCCACCAAGGAGCAACTCCTGGAGCGGCTGCATCAAGCGAGCCAGGCGCCCGCAGCAGAGGCAGGGGCCGTGGCTCGCTGCGCAGCAGCCGACGCACCGGCAGGAGCCGGCAGCAAGCAGCGGCAAGGCGGCGGCACGCCGGCGGCAGACACACAGCGGCGCGCGACTGCGGCTGAAGTGCCCACCATTCACGAGGGCAGGGACGAGGAGGAGCCACTGCCTTCAGCCCGCCAGGTGGTGCGGGCCTTCTTGACGCCGCGCGCGCTGCGGGCAGCTTCAGAGATGTCCCAACGCAAGCTTGTAGGTCTGCCGGGACCAGGCAGCATCAGCCTTGGCGGCTCCCAGGGAGCAGGCAGCGGCAGCGAGGCCCGGGCCGGCGGAGGCGCCAGCGAGGCCAGGGAGGTAGCGCCACAACAGCGCGCAGCTCGGCGGTTTGCCCCACTCTCGCTGCAGGACATCCCGGTGCCGCAGGCCCGCGCCGCGGCAGGCGCAGAGCCTGCTGCAGTCGGGAGGGCCGCCACGCCGCCACAGGCGGGGCACCAGCGACAGGCTTTCACGAGCGCACAGCCTGCCGCGGCCCCTACGCCGCCGGCGGCGCCAGCCGCGAGGGCGGCGCTGCCGCCGCCAGAGCGGTCGCCCGGGCTGGCAGCAGTCAGCAGGGGGGAGCTGCCGGAGGACCTGCTCAGCCTGCGAGAGTCGGCGACGCTGCAGCAGCTACGGCAGCTGCGCGGCAGGCTGGCGTACCGGCGGGCGGTGTCGGACCAGCACCCCTCCCTGGCTGGGCCGGGACTGGGCCCTGAGAACAGCGGCGGCAGCATCGGCGACGAGCTGCCTGCAGCTGGAGGAGCGCGGGCGGGCAGGGCTGCGCAGGAGCACTGGCCGGGCGCTGCCATGGGGGCCACGGGGTCGCCGGTGGGGCAGGCGGCAGGGGTGAAGGAGGGAGTCAAGCGGCTGGCACAGGCCAGGCAGAAGAGGAGGCCAGCGTGGCACTCAGACACCTTGTCAGACCGGCGTGCGGTGAGCAGAGCAGAGCAGAGCGGAGCGGAGCGGAACCGTGGCCAGTTGGTTGGCGCTCGTGTGCACGCCGCGCGCCCAGCCCATGACGCTTTGCTGCTGTTGCTGCATGCAGGATGATGGTGCACCGACAAAGCTGCCCCCGCTGTGGATCAGCTTGGAGGATGCAGAGGCGCCTGCTGCCGGCGGCGCCGCCACTGCCGCCCGCGCAGACGGGGGCGCGCCCCGCCCTGGCGCGGGCGCTGCCCCGCTGGGCAAGGGCCGCCTGACGCAGGCGGAGCAGCGGCAGCGCGAGGCGTGGGGTGGCCTGGAGGGGCTGGGGCTGGATGAGGTGCTGCGCCAGCCTGTGCAGGCGCCCGCAGCACCCGCGGGGACCACACCCCAGCGGCCCAGCGACCAGGGTGCGCACACCCGGCGGCGGCACGGGCCTTGTGCTGGGCGCTACAATGACCTGTCAGCGGCACCCTGCCGTCCTTCTGCTGCTCAAGAATGGCCTGTGCTGCCTGTGCCCTACTGTTGCGCCATGCAGAGAACCTGGACTCTCCGCCCTCCACGGGCAAGGCCCAGCGGCGTGACGCCTCGCACGGCGGACCCCTCCGCGAGGCGCCGCGCCTGCAGCCGGCCCCGGCGGGCGGCGGCAGGCGAAGGACCGAGCCCGCGCAGAGCCCGAGCACTGGCCTGGGAGAGGGGCCTGCCGCGCGCACACACAGTCTGGAGGACCAAGAAGGGACTGGCAGCATTCAGTGGGCCCTGCCGCCTCGGCCCCCCCAGCCGCCGCCTCAGCCACCGCCGCCGGGCAGGCAATGGCGGCCAGAGGCCGGCGTGCACATTGGCGCGGCTGCGCCTATGGACGGCACAGGCAGGCGGGCCGCCAATGGTGATGGCGCTGGGCTCCCTCCGCCTGCTGTGCAGCCCCCCCAGCACCAACAGTGGGGCTGGGACGGGTCTGGCCAGAACGTCTATGAGCAGCAGCCAGCAGCCGTGTACGGCGGGCCAGGGGCCGGCTGGCACCCCCGGCAGCAGCAAGATGGCCGCAGGGTGGTGCGCAGCAACACCTGGGGCCCCTCGCAGCTAGAGCAGGACGCCGGAGTGTGGCACGCGACCGGCTACCCTGCCTGGCAACAGCAGCAGCAGCAGCAGCAGCATCCCGCCTACCCCGCCCTGGGCCCGTATGCGCAGCATCCCACAGCAGCACAGCAGGCTTACTACTACGCGGCGTGGGGGCAGCAGCAGGCGCAGCCGCCGCCGCATCTTGCCGCAGGCTACCCAGGCGCTCAGCACCAGTGGGCGGCGGGGGCTGCTGGGAAGCAGGTCGGGCCGCCGCAAGCGGCAGCGCAGCAGTGGCACTATCTGCCGCAGCTGGGCACAGGGTATGCGGGCGCGGCCGTGGGCCACGACGGTGCAGGCGCACCCGTTGCTAAGCAGGGCCCGCACACGATTGTGCTGCCGCCGCTTCCAAACTATGACTGATGAGCGCCACATGCAACTCTGCGACATCCATGAATGTCAGACTCGCCACGCTCGCTCTGTCGCCTGCTGCGCCGCAATTAGCCAGCGCTTGTTGCCGGGGCTGACCACTGAGCGCCGTCTCCCTACATCCAGCTGTGCTCGGCAAGCAGCCGCCGCACGCGCCGACGAGCCTGCTCTGCCACGCGCTGGGCATCAGCGGGGCTCGCCCCCGCTGCTTGTGCTTTCTCCAGCGCATCCTGCTTGGGTGGGAGGCGGCTGGGCGAAGGCGTCGGATTCTAAAGGTAAGGGGCATCTCCAGCATCGCGTCCCACCAGGCGCCGGCGGGCAGCCAGAATGCGAGGTCCAGTGTGCGGCACCGCACCCCGCAGAAGCCGGCGGCTGACAGTGCGCCCAGCTGCTCGGCTGGGTTGCCAAATCGCGTGGCGCTGTATGGCGAGGCCGGGGTGGGAGGACCGGGGTCCAGCTCTGCGATGCATGCCCACAAGGGATGCGCGCACACGGCTGACTCGCTGTTCGGGCGGCAGCGGGAGCGGCGGCAAGCACCCAGGGGCGCCGCCTGCAGCGCCCGCGACTGGCAGCCAGCTGGCGCAGGCAGGCAAAGAAAGGGGTGCACTCAACCGACTGCTGGGCGGTCAGGGCAACGATGCCGCCGGACTTGAACACGCGCACAGACTCTCAGGCCACAGGGCAGGCCGCACCCGATGGTACCCCAGCGGGCCAAGTGATGCAGGTCCGGCTGGGGTCCGGACAGCTGCACCACTGGACCTGACTGTCGGCAGCCCGGCGCTTGTGATTGACTCATCAATTAGAAAGCTCAACTTGAGTGTGAGAGTCAGGTATGGCAGTGAATAGATCAAGTCAGTCGAGTGAACTCATCCCTGGTTGGCATCATCCACCAGCCTTCATCTTATCCAGCACGAAAAACGATTTCAGCTAAGAAAGGCCTGCTGCTAAATCAGCTCCCCAACTCGTGTGGGCCGCCGCCGCCTGCTGCGATGGCGAGCGCGCCGCTACCAGGACTGCGGGCGCAGTGGCCGCAGCTGCAGTCGCGGCTGATGGCGCCGGCGTCGGCGGGCGCATTGCCACCGACACCGATGGGCGAGGGTTGGCTGCCCGTGGAGCAGCCCCCGTCCTCAGTCGCCGGGGCATGCCACTGCCCCGGGCTGCCGCCATCCGAGGCCGCCGACGCTGCCGGAGCGCGCGGCTCGCCCACGCCCACACCACACGGCGTGCCTGCCGCCAGCACCTCGCTGGCAGCGGCTGCGATGGTGGCCCACGCCGCGTCGATGTGGCGCCCCTGCTGGTGCGTGCCGCCCAGCGCTGCGCGCAGCACATAGGCGCCGCCCAGCACGGTGTGCACCAGGAAGAGGCGCCCCGTGCCGTTGATGGCGTGGAGCAATCGCTCGTTCAGTTCGTCTGCAGGACACGGGTGGTGGGTTGGGGGTGGGTTGTGTATGGATGACTTAGTCCAGGGTGGCGAGGCCGCAGGTGGCGGACCATCGCAGGCGCGCGGCGCCCGGCGCCGGCAGGCAGCGGGCTCACGCGCGGGCGCCCGCTCTGGGCACCAGCTGACGCAGCGGACGCTGGCCACGCCCACCAGAGCCGCGCAGGCGGAAGCAGACGAGGCCAAAGCGCGGCGGCGCGCCGGGGATTAACTCAAAGCGCGGGTCGGCGGCCAGCAGCGCCTCGAAGCGGCGCTGCAGGCGCAGGCGGTGGGCCATGAGCTCGCGCAGCGCGCCCGCGCCGTACAGGCGCATCATGAACCAGAGCTTGAGCGCCCTGCGACGGGGCAAGGGGGGAGGGGACTCACGCGGTGCGGGGAGACAGAGCGGGCGTGGGCAGGGCGCCGCCGCGCCGCTCCTGGCCGGCCCCTCTCCCCCCTGGCGGGAGGAGCAGGCTCTGAGTCGTCTCAGGGCCGCGCCCCCGCTGCTCAATGTTCGCACACTCGCTGGAAGCGGTGGCCCAGCGGCACCTCCACGTCTTTCAGGTCTGGCATGGCGGCGCTCAGCGGGTTCTGCAGATATTCTGCATGCATGGAGTGACACGATGCATGCCAGTGGTGGCAGGATGAAGAGGGAGTGGCGCCACGTGAGTGGAAAGAGGCGGTGCACCCACGCACGCCCACGCCTGGGCTGGGCGGTGGCACGATGGGAAGGCAAGGAGCAGGAGGTGGACAAGGCCAGGTCGCAGTTTGTGTGCACAGCGGCCGCCCGCCGCACGCGCCTGCAGTGCACCCACGGCCCTCCTGCCCTGCCCACCCGGCGTGACGCCCATCGCGGCGCGGATCCACCGCGCGTCCTGCACCCACATGCAGCTGCAGTCAAAGTTGCAGAGCAGGCCCTGCGGCGGGCGGCCGGGACACGGGGCGGGGCACGGACGGGAGGGTTCAGGAGGGTGTGGGCGAGACTCGGGCGAGCGGCGTCGCGACGTGATGCTGAGCAGGGCATGCACAGGAGCAGCGTCAAGGCCTCGGGACCGCTTCACACATGGAGCAGCTGCCCGCGTACGCATGCCCCTGCACCACACCTGCCTTGTGGGGGTTGGTAATGTAGACGTCTGTCAGCTCCAGGCCGCCCATGTGGCGCGCGCGCTGCTCTGCCAGCAGCCCAAACACCCCCGCCCACGCGGCGTCCACGCTCAGCCTGGAGTGGGCGGGTGTGGGCGAGCGTGATTGGGTGGGTGAATGGGTGCGTTGTGGTAGGCGGGTGGGCAGGCGCGTGGGCGCAAGGTGGAGACGGACGAACGAAGGCAGCAGAGGGGCGGAGAGGTGGTGCGGGAGGCCCGAGGCACGGGCGTCCACAGGGAAACAAACTCAAATGGGGCGGCGCGCAGGAGAGTGTGCGGGGGGCGGCGCGCGCGCGGGGCGGGCGCGCTGCTCTTACCACAGCCCGTGGCGCCGGGCCACCTCGCCGATTTGCCGCACTGGGTCCACGGCGCAGGAGGAGGTTGTGCCGATGGTGGCGTTGACGAAAAAGGGCAGGAGCCCATCGCGCGCGTCGGCAGCGACCGCCGCCTCGAGCGCCACGGGGGAGAAGGCGTACTCGTCGGCGACGCTGGTGGGCAGCACGCGGCAGCGGCAGCCCGCCACCATGCAGGCCTTCATGATCGAGCTGGGGGCGGGTGGGGTGTTGGAAGGGGTGTTTGGTTGGGGCGACGGGGGACATGGCAGCAGCCGGCTGGAGAAGCGAGAGCAGGGCGCGCCCCCTCCGCACCTGTGCGCCTGGTCAGAGGCGTAGGCCACCAGGCGCAGGGCGTCGGAGGGCGGGCGCCCCGCCATCACGCGCGCCCGCGCGCCCAGCAGGCTGACCAACGTGGCCTCGGAGGCAGAGGCCTGGACGACGGCGCCGCCGTGGGGCGCGCCGCGCCACAGCGCGTCCGGCAAGCCCAGCAGGGCGGCCAGCCAGTCGAGGCAGGCGCGCTCCAGCTCCACCACGGCGGGGGAGGCGACCTGTGTGGGATGGGGAGAGGCGAGGAGGAAGCAAGGGGAGAGGTGGGTGCGCTGGGGCGGCCCGGCCCGGCGGCGCCGCGACACCTGGCCGGGGCGGGCGTCTGCCTGCGCGCCCTGGCCAACCGGCCCGCCCCAGCTGCGGCCGCTCACCCAGCTGAACCCCAGGCAGCCGTAGCCAGTGGAGAGCAGATCCGCCAGCATGCCGGGGAAGGAGGCGTTGGACTGGGGCAGGAGGGCTCGACGCAGAGGGGGAGGGTTACCCATGGCGGGACCCGGCACTATGAGCTGCAGCCCGACTGCGAATGTGCATTTCAGCTCTCGATAAGCTGCCAGACCTCACAGGGAAGTAGGCCATGAACAGTGGGTGCTGCCTGCAGGCCAGTGGCAGAGGCGGCGCTAGGTATGAGAAGCTGGGCGGGAGGACTCGCTGGGCACCATGGGCTCTCCTGCCCGCCTGCCCGTGCTCCCTGCTGCCGCTGCGCAAGCGTTACGGGCGTCCCCGCCGCCCGCGCCGCCCACGCACCAGTGTGTGAGGTCGGGGGTGATGAGCCGCTTCACGTCGCACAACACGGCCTCAAAAGCCTCGGGCGCCTCGGGCGCGGCGGCCGGCAGGGCGGCGCGCAGCGCACCGGGCGTGGGCGCGGCGCTGACCGGCCGCGCCTCGAGCGTTTCGTAGTATCCGGCGATGAAGTCTACGAGCTGGTGGCCGAAGCTCCTAAACTGCAGCATCAATTTGTGATGGCACGTGAGTTGTCAGACTCAGAAAGCAGGCGGGTGGGAGGGATGAGCAGGCGGGCAGGCGGCGAGCAGGTGGGGTGTGGGAGTGCCGCGCGGGAGGTGGCAGGACGCAACAACGCCTCGCCTGATCAATTCCCACGGGGTGCTTGTAGACCAGGTCCCCCCTGCCTGCCTGAGCCCTGCTGTCATCCTCCGCGAAGTCTGCGGCGCGTGCGACCGCCAGGTTGGCGCCACGTGTGCCGGGTTCGCCATCGAGCTCGGCAGCACCTCTCACGGTCCCGTTCGTTTGACCAACGCGACCGAGCGGCTTGAGAAGGCAGGGAAGCCCTTCCTCTAAACTCCGCTGGCCCACCAACTCCATACTTGGCAACACCGCAGCCAATCGCCCCAGATATGCACAGCTGCAAATGTGCGATTGAAGAGAGTCTCAAAGTATTGAAAATCGGTCGGGTTGGAGCCGAGATAGGGGCGTCGCCCGCCCTGCTTTGGTGACCTTTGAGGACGGTCGTCCCCGCGCGCCCGCGCGCCGCGGGGAAGGTCCCTGGCCCCGCCGGGGGGCGGGACGGCCGCGGGACGGCCGCGGGGACACTCGATGCGTTTGCATGTTGCTGCGCCCGTCTGTCGCCCGCCCCCGCGCCGCCTCCGCCGCGTCCCCGGGGCTCCCTGGCACTCCGTCGTCGCGAGGGAGTGCGGGGGACGCGCTACGGGAGCGCTTGGGCGCCGGGCCTCCATGCCATTCCCGCCATTCCCGCCAGCGGGCGCGGCCCGCGCCGCCGCCCCGGCGTTCTGGCAGGCGATCACGAGCCGAATGGCGCGGTCAGCCGTCTGCGCCACCAAGGCATGTTGGCCATGCGCAGCGCCTCTTGCGCTTCCCCTCGCCTTCGGCTCCCCAGGGCCACCTCAGGTCCTCTCGCTTCGGCGCNCCGGCAGCAGCACCGGCGGCAGCGACGGCGTGGTCGAGCGCTGCAGTGCGAGCGACGACACCCCGCGGTTTGCCGCCTCCAGCGCTGCTGCGCTGCCCTGCACCAGGGCAGCGGTGGAACCGCCGCCCGCGCGCTGCAGCCCATGCAGCTGGGCCAGCAGCTCGAGCTCGCGATTGCGCTCCTTCTGCAGCTCGAGCTCGCGGTCCCTGAGCTTGAGCTTGCGGTCCCTGAGCTTGAGCTGCAGCTCGAGCCGCACGACCTCGGCATCTCGGCTGCCGCTAGGCTCGCCGGCGGCTGCCGCGCTGCCGCCGGGCGCTGGCTGCGCCGCGCTGCTGCCGGGCTCGCCGGCTGCGGGCGCTGCCGGCGCGTCGCCGACCCGCGCAGCAGTGCGTCAGCTCACTGGTGGCGGCAGAATGCTGGCGGCGGCGGCAGGCGCTGCCGGCTTGAGCACACGCACGCTGTTGCGCTTGCCGCCGCTGAGGACGAAGGCCAGCACCGGGAGGTGGAACGGCTTGGTGGACTCGAACTCGAAGATGGGAACCACGTGGCAGATGTTCAGCTGCCGCGTCTCGTCGCCGCGATTCACCATGCCGTAGGTGAGCAGGACCGTCGCCCTGTACGTGGAGTCCACCAGGCTGCCGCTCTGGGTCGCCTTCAGCATGCAGGGGCCCAGGTCCAGGCGCACGTCATCGCCGAGCACGCCCTCAGTGCCGTCCTTGAGAGGGGGCAGGCTGGGGCGGGGAGGGAGGGAGCAGGTGAGCAGGCCGCCAAAAGCTTGCAGCCATGCAGCCCCCTGCAGCTCTGCAGCTCCCCCCCCCTGCAGCTATGCAGCCCTCCAGCTGCAGCCATGCATCCCTGCAGCCGCCCAGCTGCCCAGCCGCACCCGACGTTCTTCGGGTTGCATGCGTTCTTGGCAGTCGCGTAGGCGAGGAGGTAGGTGTGGTCGCCCCGCAGGTTGTCGGGCAGGGACGCGTCGCGCATGCCGATGTTTGAGAGCTTCCACATCCACTGCAGCGCGGCGTGGTGCTGCCCGAGCGTAGACGCGGTCTGTGAAGAAGGTGCGTGTGGCGGTGGGACAGAGAGGCAGTTGGTATGCAGGTGGTTGGAGGGCAGGGTGGTTGGGGGCACGTGCACCGGCCAGGGGGAGGGTTGGGGCCGGCAAGCTGCAGGCGCAGGCAAGCTGCAGCTCAGGCTGCAGCTCAGGCGTGTGTGTGCGCACGCAGCATATGCACATGCAAGAGTAGACGAGTAGAGGTGGTGGTCGCGGGCAGCAGGCGGGCGGCAGCGCGCAGACGGGCGGGCGGGCGGACCTCTTTCCGAGCTTTGAGGACGTCCCCCAGCGTGAGGGAGCGTCCTGGGGACGCACAGCCGTTGGTGCCGAGCGTCCTCAGACCTAGTGGAAAACCGCTCTTTCCACTCGTGTGCTCGCAGCAAGAGAGCCATATTTGTTTCCACGGCGCACAACCACAGACTCACAAGCCAAGAAAAGATGCAAGGCGTGGCGGAGGCCAGCGGGCAACACCATCGATGGGGTTGGTTAAAATGAAGACTGAACCGCATCGGCCCCGTCACTCTCACGCGAGTCCCTTGCTCCCCGCATGGCCCAATGCAGCATATGCGGGCGTTGCCGCTGCGGTGCTGCCTGCTCCCCAATGTGCACATGCGGCGGCGCGTGCGCAAGACGGCAACGCCGTGCGCCGTCTTGCCACCGTGTTGACAAGCCGTGATGCACGTCTGCGCGCCCTGGACCCGCCGTAAGAAAGTAATACACGCCACGTGAACAACAAGTTGAACTTGGTTGCACCACCTGCCTGCCCATCCCTCCATCTTACTGCACCTGCCTTGCACCACTGCACCTCCTCCCTCTTGCACACGCCCTGCCCTGCTGCCCACCACTCGCCCCCCATTTGGCCACCAGCCCAATCAAGACCCGAGCGTCCGTTTGCAATGCAGCAATGCCAATGCCAAAGCAATATCCAAGCAACAGCCCGCAGGTCAACGAGCCCCAACCAGCCATTGCACCATTGCGTCAACTGTCGCGCCAGGCCTGCCGCTGCGCCTTGAGCGCACGCGCCGCCGCCACCGCTGCCTCTGCCTCGCGCACAGCCGGCGAGTCGGGGCACGCTTGCCTGGCCGCCTCCAGCGCATCGTGTGCCGCGCGCCATGCCGCGGCTGCCCACTCCCATGCCTCTGCATCCCGTGTGTTGCGCCGCTGGCTGGCTGTCCTTGCACTCTGCACCTGCCTCTGCTGCTGCCTCGCGAGCCGCGGCTGTTCTGGCCCATGCAGCGGCCGCAGCTGCCGAGGCTTCTGCCGCCGCCATGCGTGTGCTGACTGTGGTGAGCGCTGCGTCGGCCGCTGCGGGCGCCCACGCCAGCGGTACAGGGCGGGGGGCGACAGCAGGGGTGGGCAGCTGCGGCTGTGGCTGGTCGGTGCGCTTCTGTGTCTCCGCCGCTTTCCGCCTGAGCTCTCTGGCCTCCTCTCTGGTCCGCCTGGCCTGCTCCGTGGTCTGTCTGGCCTCCTCTCTGGTCCGCCTGGCCTGCTCCGTGGTCTGTCTGGCCTCCTCCGTAGTCCGCCTGGCCTCCTCCGCGAGCTCCGTGGCCCTCTTCGCGATCTGCCTGACCTCCTCCTTCATATGCCTGACCTGAACGCTGTGCTCGTACTCTTCCAATGTCTCCATGCTCACCCACATGTCGCGGCCGCCCAGCAGCGCTTGCACGGCGGTCCGCGCCGACTTGCCGTGCACCTGCAGCAGCGGGGGAGGTGAGGCAAGGGGGAGCAGCATCTGTGAGAGGCGAGGAGGCGGCTGATGGCTGGCGGTCGACGCGCAGGGCCAGCGCCGACACTTGCACCGAGCACAGGGCGCGAGCTGCGGTGCCTCACATTTTATGCTGCTGCGAGCTTGGCGCGCAGCGAGAAGAAGGCGTGGGCTGCAGCCTCAGGTGCTGACAGCGCCCAGGCGCTGGGCAACAGCGAGCCGGGCGGCGGCGGCTCCGCCGGCGGCGGCGCGCGTGCCACTGCCATCACCAGGCGCCGCCCACTGCGGAGCTGTGACCGGCATGCTGCCGGTAGCGGCAGAGGGGCTGTGGGGGCGCGCGGGGCTGGCTTCAGTGCCCCAGCCGCGTGCCCCATCCCCTAGGCTACCTAGCTTCGCTAATGGAGTAGCAGGAACGCGTGCACGCTGCTAGGGGGCAGCGCGGTGCTAGAGAGCGCTATCGGCTTCGATGGAATCGATGGAACAGGGTGGCGGTGACGGCGCCGCAGGCTAACATGCGCCCACCACCCCACATGGCCGCGGCCTGTCAGGCCTGAGCCTCTTGCTCTCCACTGTCCACTGTCCTGCTCTTCGGCCTCCTGCCCACCCGGAAGCCGCCCCGCTGCGTCCTTGGACCGCGTGCTGCGCCGCACAATGGCGGAGCTGGCAGTCGACAAGGCGCACCCAGAGCGCTTCTACCTGCCGGACGGCTCCCCGCCGCCCGACGCCACCGTCACCGTCGCCGGCGAGGGGGCGGTCATCACGCTGCCAGTCCACTCGAGCGTGCTGTCGCCGCACTCGCCCACTGTGCGCGAGCAGCTGGCCAAGCGCAGGAAGGGCAAGGTGCGGATTGATGCCCACATGATGCCAGCCAATCAATCAGACCTGCCGCACGGATGGTGGTGCTCTCCCTTGAGCGGCCGCCCGCCCGCCCCCACGCACCACCCAAACAAACCCTGCAGGGCGCGGCCGACCTGTCGCCTGCGTTCACCGGCGCCAGCCTGGAGGTGTCGGCGCGCCTCCTCCGCCTGCTCTACCACCCGGGCGGCCGGGAGGCGACCGCCGCCGAGCTGGCGCGCGAGCCAGCGGCTCTGCTGCCGGGGCTGCTGCGCCTGGCGCACCGCCTGGGGGCGGCGCCGCTGGAGGCGGCGCTGGGCGACGCCATGCTGGCGACCGACGCGGCCAGCCTGGAGCAGCTGGTCGCGTTTGTGGCAGAGATGGAGGCGCGCGGGCTGGCGCAGCAGTGGGAGGGCCTGAAGAAGCTAGGGGAGCAGCTGGTAGCGTCGGGAGCGCTGGGCGCCGCACCGCCGGCCGCGCGTGCCGCGCTGCTGGCGCCGCTCGGCGCCCGCGCGCGGGCGGCGCTCGCCGCGCTGCTGGGCGGCGCGCCCCCGGCGGGCGGCGAGAGGGGAGGAGCGGCGCCTGTGGCGGGCCGCGCGACTCTGACAACGGAACCACCTCAGGTGGGGGAGGTTTCGGTGCGGGGTCAGGTGGGCGGTGGCGCAGGGCGCGCGCGGCCCGGTGTGGAGAGATGTCGGCACGGGGTCTGCGGCCGAGGCAGCATGTAAGCTCGACTGTTTGCCTCATGTCCTCAGGTCCTGTACATGGAGGTGAAGGACTTTTCCTCGCTGGAGGGTGCCGTGCCCTCGCCGCCGTTCTTCGGCGCGGGGCACTGGTGGCAGCTGGCCGCGCACCCGCGGGGCATGGACGTCGGGGAGGGCACCCACCTGAGCCTGACGCTCTCGTGCCTCGGCACCGTCGGCCTGCCGCTGTCCATGCCATTCCTCTTTCGCTGCGCAATCAGGTGCGCCAGCTGGGGGCAGGCGCACGGTTGGGTGGGGGTGGGGGGTGGGGGGAAGGCCTGCCAGGCAGGGGGGCTCTCCCTTCCATCGCGCAGCCGACCCTCCCCCGCGCCGCGCTGTATTGCCCTGCCAGCGCAGGGTACAGGGCAAGGACCCCTTCCACAGCTTCGGTCGCATCTTTGTCGCAGACATGGCAAGCCAGTCCCTGTGGCTGCCCCCGCTGTCGCCTGTCGCTGCCGCTCCTCCCGCCCTGCTGCCTCTTGCGTAAGCTGTGGCTGGCTGGCCACCACATCAGAGCCAAGCAGACGGTTGACAGCTGGCAACCCCTCCTCCACCTGCCGCTCCTGCAGGCGCGCGCCCCCCGGAGCCTGGGGTTGGTCGACTTTGTATCCCTGCGGCGCCTGCGGGACCCGCTGTTTGGCCACCTGGTGGGCGACAACCTGCGGCTGTCGGTCGCGCTGGAGATGGTGTGAAGAGGGGCAGTAACTCACTCGGAGAGAGGCAGCTGTGGTGTGTTGGGTCGGTTTGGAAGAGCGTGCTGCTGTCCCCCCAGACCCGTGTGGGCATCGTGCCTGGGCGTCAGTCGGCCAGTGTGGGCGTCGCGCCGGGGACGCCCCGGGGTCAGCCAGTGGTTGGGTCGGCCAGTGGCGCCACGCCCACATCAGCTGGCGCAACAACACGCTCATCCAGATCAGCCCAACGTGCGATGTGCGCTCCACAGCTACAACGCGCCCCCACCCTTCTACACATGCTCTGGTGTCGGTCTCGGCATCGGCCTGCAGGCGGCAGCTGGCGGCCCGACGCTGGGGGGACGCCTGCTGCACGGGCGCTGCGTGCGGGGCTCAGGCACGCATGCAGGCCGGCCGGTTTGTTGTTGTTTGGGGCTGCTCTGCCCTGCACACACATGCACGTTTTTCACTGAATCCAGCCACAACAACAGTCAGTCAGCAGGGCAGGCGAGAGAGGCCCCGTCACGCGCCCAGCACCCAGCAGCGCGCGGCCGCCAGCACAGCCGCCGCCAGCGTCGCCAGCCCCGGCGGCGACAGCAGCGTGTGCGCCCAGCCGCCACGGCACAGGCGCGCCGCCAGGCCGCGCGCCGCCGCCTCCAGCTCCGCCAGGCTGCCGTCGTTCTCCACCACGATGTCTGCCAGCTGGCGCTTGCGCTCTAGTGGCATCTGCGCCGCGACGCGCGCAGCGGCCGCCTCGCCGCTCAGGCCGTCGCGCGCCGCCAGCCGCGCGAGCTGCGTGGCGGGGGTGCAGGCCACGAGCACGCGGGGGCGGCAGAGCAGGTAGAAGCCGGACTCGAAGAGCAGAGGCATGTCGACCACCACGGCGGGCCGGCAGAGCAGCCAGCCGAGCAGGAGGGCGCGCGCGAGTGCGAGGCCCACGGCCGGGTGCGTGGCCGCGTCGAGGCGCCGCCGCGCCGTGGGGTTCGCAAACACCATCTCCCCAAGCGCCTCTCGGTCGATCTGCCGTCGGGTGGGTGGGGGAGGAGAGGGATGTTGAGAGGCACAAGAGTGGTGGAGGGCGCACCATGGCGAGCGCCGCCGCCTGCGCCGGCACCGCGCCCGTGCGCACGCACCTGCCCGTCGGGAAGCAGCACGCTGTTGCCAAACGCCCGCACCACCCGGCGATAGCCCCACCGCCCCTGCACAGGGGGTGGGCAACAGCATTCCACGCCTCGAGAGGCTGCTGGAGCAGGTGGTGCGGGAGCGCAGCAGTCCGGCAGTCATGGAGCACCCGTCACCACGACCGACTCGCCTTCCTTTCAGCCTCCTCCTACCTTGTCCACCACCTGCTTTGCTATGTCATCAGCATCCAGCACGGTTAGGCCCTCGTGCCGGAGGATGCGGCTCACGCTGCTCTTCCCGCAGGCGATGCCGCCCGTCAGTCCAATCAGCTTCATGCGGCGGCGCGGGGGTCTGCGATGGGAGTGCGGCGGTCCAGGCTGGGTTGGCAGAGGCGACAGGAGGAGCAGAGTTGCGTTGCGTCCGCCGCGCGTGGGCGGCGGGCGGCACAGACCTTGCTGTCCCCGCGATACCGCAGCCCTGGCACGATCCTGCAGATCAGGATTCGCGTGCAGCATGCAAAAATGGCGTGGTTTCCAGCAGATGCAACAGGGCACGCTTGTACTTGTACGTCCACGAGAGCCAGGGAGGGCTGCCGGACCCCCTCTGTTCGTTGATCCGGCAGGGCTTCAGGCAGGCCTTCCGGCAGGCTTCTCTCAGCTCAAAACTCGATCCCTGGCGCCTCCAGAGCACTCCCCCAGACCCCCTGGCCCCTTTCTGTGGCCATTCCCCTTGCATGCCCCGGCCTCTCCCCCCCCTGGCCCCCTATGGCCTCTATTCGGTTTCGGCGAATCGATGAGGTGCCGGAGATCGAAGAGGAAGGGTCTGTGCGGGTGCCGTGGGAGCAGCAGCAACCGCATGCACCATCGAGGGCTGCCCGGGGCGTGCGGCGGAGACGAGACGATGCTGGAGACACCAGCTGGCCAGCTGAGCAGGACGAGGGCGGCTGGGAGCCTGCTGATGGAGCCGCGCCCACCACCACCGCCGCCGACGGTGCGGCAGCGTCGTTCCTCGAGCGGGGAGCAGCCATCCGCGACCCCTTTGCAGAACCAGCGGCAGCTCAGCGGCAGCAGCAGTGGGACAGCACGCGGCTAGACCAGCAGCGTGCGTATGTGGAGGAGCTGGAGAACTTCCATGCGCTGCGGGCCGAACGCGCGAGCGAGCTCAAGTCGTTATTGGAGCGCTGCCTCGCAGACGTGCAGCCCTCCTGCCCTACTTGCTCTGACAGCGACATGCAGCAGCAGCAGCCGGTGTCGGTGCTGTACGTCGGCACCGAGTTCTGCTTCCCATTGGCAGTGCCGCGGTATGCCTGCCGCGTGGAGGGCTGCAATGGCGCATTTGCCCCCAGCGCGTTTGTGGCGGGCTGCTTCCCTGCGAATCCCAAGTCTAGCTGGGACGTGCTGCAGGCCAGCGCAGCCCAGCCCGCACGCTGGTTTGATCTGTGCATGCTGCAGCTGCTGGACGGCCTCGTCTTCCAGCCGGGGCGGTCGGCAGCGGTGTATGGGCTGGCAGCAGTCATCCACCGCCAACACACGCTCAACGGCTGTGGTGGCCTGCTGGGCTGGGAGCACTTCAAGCGGCAGCTTGGTGACGTGCTGATGGTGAGGAGAGGGAGAGAGGAGGGCAGCAATGCATGTGCGCGCCTAGGCGGAAGGGAGCGCACAGCCGTCTCCGCCTGGCGCCAGCCGGCGCGCTCACCTGCCCGCATGCGATGCTTGCCCACCCCGCATGAGCTGACCCTGCCCTCCCCACGTTTCATATTCGCAGGAGTACGGATACCTAATGTGCACGCTCATGGTGCTGGCCAACCTGGGCGTCCAGGGCCTGCCTTCGGGCCCGCTCGCTGGCTGCCCCCCGTGCGCCGGCGCGGGCCACGACCGCCCCCTCCACTCCATCAACATCGACTTCTGCTACACCCTCCAGCACCTAGCGCGCTGCGGCACAGCCAGTGTCCAGCAGCTGCCCCCCAATCAGCAGCTTTTCATGCGCGGCGAGCATGCTGGGCAGCTGTTGCAGGGGGGCGGGAGCGCCGAGGCTGCCGCCGAGGCTGATCGCGCCTGCTCCGACTTTGATGCGGCCACAGCACTGGGGCGCACATCAGAGAAGGTGAGACGAGAGGATGCCATTGGGTCTGGATGTCAATTGCCTGACATTGCTGATTGCTGATGAATGCTCCTCCGCAGTGTGACGTGACCGCCGTCGGCGCTGCCCTCTGCCGCCATTCAAGCGTGGCGCTGCTGTACGATATCAGCACTGGCGAGCGTTACATCTACGCCTGCATCATGCTCTACACGCTGATGGTGACGTGCAGCATCCCCATCCTGGTGGTGTGGTACGACATCAACTGCCGGTTTGGCGCCTACTTCCTTCGCTGGGCCACCAGCCAGCCGGCGCTCACTGCGCTCAACCTGCTGATCAAGTTCCCTCTGCCGATCTTTCATCGCTACAGCCACAGGTGTGACAGCTGCTGGCTGCGTGCGGTGTGTTGCACCTGCTCATCTGGCGCAGTTGCGTGCCCTTCCATCATGCTCCCACCCCGCTGTTCCCACCCTACTGCAGTGCGGCTTGCCAAGAGGTGAACGATGGGCTCCACATCCAGGGAACTGGCCGACAGTACAACGAGCCAACCGAGACCTTTTGGGCAGCTGTTGGCTCGCATGGAGCGCAGACGCAGGTACGGGGCGGTGGGCGGGCGCAGTGTGGTGGGGCGCTGGCGCTGTTGCGATGCCCCTGACCCCTGCCCCTCTGTTGCCTCCCCCTCGGCTTGCAGTACATGACGCAGCGCAATCGGTGGGGGAGGCTTGAGCGCGCCGGCCAGCTCCACAACCAAACATAGGCGGGGCGAATCATCACCCTCCTCTGCTCTATGGATGCCAAGGCCCACGAAGCGCGCGACGCTGTTGAGAAACGGCTGACGCGCGTGTTGCAGCAGCTAGGGGAGCAGGGCATCAGCACCGAGCAAGCCCACCAACTGCTTGCGGCGCGCAGTGCTGCACTGAGCCAGCCGGCGTCAGCTGCCGCCCTCAGGCCGGCAGCCGAGTACGCCCACCTGCGGCTGCGCAGCGAGTTTGTGCAGAGCTCCGAGCGTGGCCAGCTGCCGCCGGCAATCAGTATCTTTGAGGGTGTTGGCCGGCTTGCCCCATCAGAGGCGCCGCGCATGCACCGCCTTGAAGTGCAGCTGTTTGGCGGCGAGCGGCCGGGCATGAACGACCCACGCTTCAAGCAGGCGGCAGGCGACTGGGCCAAGTTTGAGATCGAGCGCCTTCTCGCCTCCCTCACGCGCGGCGCACAGCAGGTGCGCTGCCTGTTCCCCACTTGAGTCTGTGGCAGGTGCCTGCCACTCCCTGCATCGATCCTGCCTCCCACCAGCGCATCGCTAGGCATTCCCTGCCACCCACCTGACCTGGCCTCCCCTGCTTCTCCCTGCAGGTGCAACTCTACGAGCTGCTCATCCCACGAGTGGCCGGCAGCGCAGAGCAGAAGAAGCTGCTCAAGGGCAAAGCAACGCTCAAGGCGCGGCTGAGCCCCATGCTGGCGCGCCTGCAGGGCCTGCTGAGCGGCGGCTACGTGGGCTTTGACTGCTTGCCAACAACGCTGCAGCAGCATGCCGCACGGCCCGACATTGCAACATGGAGCATAGGTGAGGGTGGTGGCGGTGCATTTCAAGGGGTGGTCAGGTATGCATCAGTGATTTACAAGGTCGCCGCCCTGCATGCAGATGCCATCTGCCGCGGCGAGTACCCTTGGGAGCAGAGTGGTGCGCCTGCTGCAGCTGCTGGTGCCTCGCCCTACCGCGCCACACGCGAGCAGCTTGTGACCCAGCTACGCTCAGAGTCGCACGAGTATTTGCGGCTGGGGGAGGAGCTGGATCTGCTGCGCGAGGAGCAGAAGCGGTGTGAGGTGCTCTTTGTGCACCAATTGGCAGAGATCAGTGCAGCCACCACACGCATTGAGCAGCGGCGCGAGGCGCTGCGAGTGGGGGCAGAAGTGCCCGACTGCAGCAGCTTTGCAAGCCGCCAGGCCAGCAGCAACACTGTAGAGGTGCAACGGGAGGTGGCCTACTGCCAAGGGCTGCTGCTGTTGTTGCGCCAGCAAGAGCAGCAGACCCGCACTCTCCTGAGCGCTGCACGCTGCTCACTGCCTGCCCTGGTTGCCCAGCCCGCGCCTGCCAGCCCCCCTCAAGAGTATGAGGCAGAAGACGAGGATGCAGTGTTGTAAGCACACCAGTAGTCAGTCAACCTTTCAATCAAGTCAGGCGGGGGCGCTTATTAGCAGTGGTTGTGTCAGGCCCGCCGGGGGGCGACGCCGTGAGCGGGCTGCCGCCATGCGCTGCAGGGAAGACTGCAGACAGCAGGCCAGCAGTGGTTTGCACCTCGCTGCGCACTGTGGCGTTGAAGGGCAGCGAAAAAGCAGCCGCCACTCGCGATGCGCTGGCCACCTGGTTGGCCACCTGCAATGCAACGAGCTCAGGCTGATTACTGAAGGTTTCATGCTCATAGTGTCAGTTGCACCGTGCCAGGCTGTCCCCTCACCTTCAGGCCGCCGCCCTCAGCGTACACTGCTGCATAGAAGTGCTCAACGTAGAGCAACGTGTTGCCCAGAACTACCAGGTCGTAGCGCGGCAGCGTGATGTGGTGCGCTTGCATGGCGAGCAGCACCTGCTCGCGCGTCGGCTCGGCGGCAGTCAGCTTGATGGTGCCATCCTCCCGTGTGAGCCAACCCTGTGCCACGCCGGCTTCTAGTGCAGCTGCAGGGGAATGGGGCCAAAGCAATTGGATCCTGCAGCTGCACTTGCAGCCAAGGGCTGCCAATCAAGCCATGCACGCCCCACCCTGCTCACCAGGCAGCGCTGCCTCAGCCACCCGGCTCAGCTCCTCATCTTCGCTGTACCCGTAGATCGGCAGCAGCCACGTGTTCACGCGGTTGGTCAGCTCCTTGACCAAGGCCTGTGGGAAGTTCTGCTGGCCTGGAATGCCAAGCACCAGCTCAAACAGCGTGCCGCGGCGAAGGACCTGCGATCAATTGAGTGGGTCCAATGCAGTGGGGCCGCAGCAAACTCACATGCTGCAAGCTATGTGCACAGAAAGAGGAAGCTCACCACATGCAAGCCACCAACTGCCCGTGCTGCAACCCACAGCGCCACTACGGGCACGGTTGCCGTCACGGGCTGACCCCCAGGCCTTTGATCGATCTTGAAGAACGCCGGGAACTTGAATGCCGCAGGTGTGCCGCGTTTGTTGTATGCCGTGGCCTCGCTGAGCAGCTCGAATGAGGGCGAATCCTCACGCACAACGCAGCGCCCATCAAGCAGCTGCGCGCCGTCGGGCACAGGCGGCGGGCCTGGTGGCTGCTGGTCCCGAGCTGCTGCGCGCGCTGGCTGCTGGGTCTGAGCTGCGGCTGCGGCAGCCGTGCGCGCATGGGGTCAGTAAGTAAACAGAACAACAGAAAGGCGATGCGGCATGAGTTGTGCTTGGAGGTGGTGGACGGAGAGCGGGCGCAAGAGGCAGCATGCAGGCTGGCACCTGCTTCCGATTCCTGCGCCACCACGCGAGAGGCAAACGCTGCTGCCTGCGTGGCAACGTCTGACAGCTCGGGGGCTGGAGTGGAGGCCTCCCTGCAAGTGTGTGTGGCAAGGGAACTGTGGCGAAGGGTTTGTGTCTGTCCCTCTCCACAGCGCACCAGCGCCCACCTGCCAGCCTCCGACATGGGGTCTGCAATCGCCCGCACGAGCGCGTCGCGGTGAGGCGACAGCAGGTCGCAGTCGGAGGTGGTGAAGAAGATGATGAGCTGCTCCATGGTAACAGCCGGCAGGCTGGACACGCTCGAGTACACGACCAGAGGCAGGTGCGCAGGCAGGCTCAGAGCCTGGCGCAGGCGGTGGCAGCTTGTGTAGCCGTTGGCAAGCGTGAGCTCGCCATCAGAGCCCTCCTAAGTGGATAGGCGGGGAGCACAGCGGGGCTCACGAGCGGTAGCAGCGAGGCGCAGCGCACATGGCTGGCCTCCATGCGTCCCTCCCACCGCCATCCTGCCGCCATCCTGCC
>PCFQ01000058.1:2280816-2317755 GCA_003063905.1 Chlorella sp. A99
CGGGATGCGTGCTCCACCTTGCGCACAAGCGCCGCTGCCTGCCGCTGCACATCAGCATCTTGTTCGCTGCCTGCCGCTGCTTGCTGCAAACTGGAGGGCTCTGACCGCTGCTCAGGCTGCTCCTGCTGCTCAGGCTGCTCCTGTTCAGGCTGCACCTGCTGCTGCTCCTCCCGGCCTGCAGACGGGCGTGGTTGGGCGGGCGCCGGCGGTGGCGCTGCCAAGGGCACCTGCGAGACATCTCCAGGCCCCTGCACGGGACCAAGGCCTCTTGAATGGCCCCCCATCGCACTGTTATCGCCACGGCGGCATCTGCTGCACCTCCATTGTCATGCGATGATCATGCAGGCTCACCGCCCCGTCCATGATCATTGGACAGACTCCAAGAGCGCCAGCAATCGAGTAAAATAGCCGTAGGAGGTGATGGTTGGCACAGAGAGACAAGGTCGCGCGCAGAGAGTCAGGATAGGTCGAGGGGGTCTGGGGGAGTGCTCTGGAGGCGCCAGGGATCGAGTTTTGAGCTGAGAGAAGCCTGCCGGAAGGCCTGCCTGAAGCCCTGCCGGATCAACGAACAGAGGGGGTCCGGCAGCCCTCCCTGGCTCTCCACGCAAAAGGACAGATTGTTTGTCTCGAAGCTTTTTTTTTCAAGAGTCACTGAGTAATCACTAAGCAAGCGGACAAGGGCAAACGAGCCCAGCTGACTGGATCGCTCCCTGGGCTGGGCTCTCTGCTAGACGCGCCAGCCAGCCAAGCCCGCTTCGCGCAGGATTCAGCAGAGAGCAGGCGCGCTGCGGGCAGCCCTCGTGGCAGGCGTGGCGCGCACGTTGGCGGAGCGTCAGTGCCCGCCCGGCGTGGTGCAAAGTTTGAACAAGCCCTCTTCCTCGCTCATCTCCTTGCTGCAGGCTGTGCGGTGCTAGGAGCGGTCCACAGTGCATATCAGCTGCTGCAGCGAGATGCAGTTTGGCACGGGCACCGGCGCCAATGCGGCGGCGGTCATGCTGCGCCCTGCCGCGCGCTTCTGGTCTGTGCCGGCGCCCGAGACGCTGGAGCCGCTGGATGAGGACGACCTGCAGGAGGGCCCCGGCCTGGTGACGCTGAGAAGGCTGGGCGTCCCGCTGGAGCCGTTCCCCTCGGGAGAGCTGCCGCTGCCGGTGTCGTGCCCCAGCCCGTGCGCCGCACCCCAGGACAGCCCCGAGCGCGTGGCGCCGACGCCCTTTGATGGTGCACGCGCGGCCCAGGGCGCCGAGCAGTCGCCAGTGTCGTTGGCGTCCGCGGCGGTAGTGGCGGCTCCGGACGCGCACCCCCACGTCGCGACCTGGCTGGCCAAGGTGCATGGTGTCTCGATGCTGCTGGGCAGTACCACTGCTGGAGCTGGTGGCGAGTTGTGCGGCAGCGAGGCGGGCGGAGGTGCAGCTTCGCCAGCATCACCGCCTGACCTGCAGCAGCAGCAGCGGCGGCGGCAGCAGCTGCAGGATCGGCAGCAGCAGCTGCAGCGGGAGGCACACCAGCAGCAGTACAGCGCCGGCTCCTGGGCTTCCTACCTGCCAGGGGCCGGCTGGCTGCCGGCCGCGCTCGTCGGCGCTGGTGCCGTGGCGCAGCCTGGGTCGCCGGGCGGGGGGGCGCGCTCGCCAGTGAGCAGCCTCCCGCCACCCGCTGCGACCGAGCTGCAGGAGCTGCACAGCCGCCTCCCGCCTGCGGCGGATGGGCCCGCGCCTGGGGCAGAGGCAGAGGCAGCGACCGCGCCCGGTGCGCCTGGCGCGGCTGAGCAGGACAAGTGGGGACGGCAGGACGCGGGTGCGACGCCGCAGGCCGCGGCGCACGCAGAGGCCCAGGAAGGCAGCTGGGCCACGCGCACGTACCATCAGCTGACAGGGCAGCTGTCTGGCATGGGCGCCACCGCGCTCGGCGCCTCGCTGGCAGGCGCGGCGGTCGGCGGCGTGGTGGGCGGCCCGGTCGGCTTCGCTCTTGGCTCCAAGGCAGGCGCTGCTGTAGTGGCGGCCGGCGCGCTGGCCGGCGCGGCCGCCCATCGCTACTCGCACCCCCATGCCAAGGGCGCGGCAGACGCGCAGGCGGCAAGCGGCCTGGCGCACAGCTAGGCGGCGCATCTTAGAGCGCCGCTCATCCCCCCTTGTATTCTGTATTGAGAGACCTCCTCCATTGCCTCTGTGTGGTATTGGGGCCCCGGTGGCCATTGCCTCTGTACACTCTCTCCCTCATGGCTGTTGTTCTTTAGTTTTCATCTGTAGCTTAAGGTATGGCCAGCAGACAGAGCAGAGTGAGCAGTCAGGGCGTCACAGGCCGCGCGGTGCAAGGCGGCCGCGGTCAACACAAGGGAACAGCGAGCTAGCAAGCAGGAGGCGCGCGGCTACAGAGTGCAAGACAGCGCGTGCCGAGCCCTCCCCGGGGGCGTGCAAGCCGGGGCGGCGGGCGCGCCGCTGCGAGGTGCAAGGCAGCAGCACCAAGGGGAGGCGGAGCACAGAGCGGCAGAGGGGGTGGCGCCACGGGCAGGCCCTGCGCTGGCACGTGGTGCCAGTGAGGCCTCCAGGCAGCCGCCGCCACGCATCGATTGCCAGCGGGTCCACGGCGCCGCCAGCCGCCCCGGCCAGAGGCGGGCGCCGCCGCGCCGTGCCGCCCTCTATCACTGCTTGGCTAGCGTCACTGCTTGGCAAACGTGATCTTGATGGCCTTGTCGTTGGAGAGCTTGAAGCCCTGCAGGCCCTGCGCCGCGACGCTGCTCTGGACCTCGTCCTCGTACTCGACAAACGCGATGCCCGGGCGCTGGGGCACCAGCCGCACCTGCGCGCGAATGCAACAGCACGTGTGGGAGAGCGCGTGTGCGAGAGAGAGGGAGCGCGCGCGAGCGACGCGGCACGGGGCTGGGAGTGGGGGTGGGGGGTGGGGGGGGGGTGGGGGGGGGCCGGGAGTGGCGCGTGGCGCGCGGGCCTCCCCCCTCCGGCCGCGCTGGCAGCGCACCTCCTTGAAGCCAGTGAACTGCTGGAAGAGCATGGAGAGCATGGCCTCGTTGGCAGACTCGGGGATCTCCTCCACAAACAGGATCTGCATGTGAAGTGCGATGATAGAGAGAGGAGGGAGGGGGGAGGAGCGGTGCTGAGAGCGGGGTGAGTGCGTGCGTGCAGAGTGAGCGCCGAGCGGGGAGCGGCGGAGCGCTCCCCGCTGCGTGGGGGCGCGGCCGGAGCCGGCCGGGCCTGGCTGCCGAGTGCGCCGCTCCGTGGCGCGCTGCGGGCGTGCGGCAGAGGCATTGGCAGCCGCGGTGCAAAGCGGCGCCCCTGTGACCGGCGGGTCACGACGGGGGAGTGCCTCTTGCCTTGTTGGGGGCGTTTGCCCGCGCGCGCGCGCCGGCGCCGGCGCCCGGCGCCTCGGTCGCCTTCTCCTTGGCCTTGGCCAGGTGCTCCTCCGCCGCCACCTTGTTCTTCGACTGTGGCACGTGTGGAGGGAGGGAGGGAGGGAGGGAGGGAGGGAAGGAGGGAGCTTGGGGGCACACGGCGCTGAGCGAGGCCCAGCCCCGCGCCTCGCCGGCGCCAGTGCAGCTCACACGACGCGGTCCAGCACGCCCCAGCTCCGCCGCCCGGCGCGCCAGGCCACCGCTGCAGGCGCCGCATCTGCGTCGGGCACCCACACGGCTGTGCCACCCCCACACACCTGCCGCGCCGTCTTGCGCTCCTCGCTGAACGTGCCGTCCATCTTGGCCACCGCGTCCGACTTGGTCTTCGCCAGCGCAATCTTCTGCTCGGCGGCGGGGATGCAGAGGTGCCGCGCGAGGGGGGCGCTCGCGCAGGCGCCTCGCGCGCGGCGCGGCACCCGTCCCTGGCACACTCGCGGCGCCCACGCCGCCCCGCCACGCTTCCAGCGCCCGCGCCGCCAGGCCGCCCACCAGCGCCCGCCAGCACCCACCAGCGGCTTTTCGAAAAAGGGGAAGCCCTGCATCGAGTCCACCGCCCGCGCCGCCTCCTCTGGCTTCTCAAACACGACCCACGCCTGGCCGCGCAGCCGGTACGTGCGCCGCGACACCACGTCGGCGATCGCGCCAAACTGGCCGAAGATCGCGCGCATGCATTTCTTCAGGTCTGCGCGGCGGGGGGTGGGGGGGTGGGGGTGGGGGGGAGCGGGCGTGAGGCCAGACGCGGCGGCGGATGGCCGCCCTCGCCGCGGGCGCGGGCGGCAGGCAGTGCGGCGCGGCTCCTCCGGTCCGCTGCACTTGCCATCTTGCTTGATCTGCGGGCATGGAGGGAGCAGGCGTCAATGCGAGGCCATCGCACCAAAGTGGAGCACCAGACAGCGCCTTACAGCACCGATCTCTCGCCTTCTCGTAGATGTTGCTGACGTATATCGTGTGCTCCGCGCCTGGCTCGCGAGCCAGCGCTCCCGCCATCCTGGCGAGCAGGAGCTCCTCCTCTACCGAGAGATCAGCACAGAATAGCTGAAAACGAGACAGGGCAAAACTGAAAGAAACCCAGCGCGCTTCTGTGCACTTGGGCGGGCGGCGGGCCGCCAGGGAGGATGCATTTGGCTCTCCACACCAATTTTGCCACTTGCAGGTGGTCGTTTGACAGCATGAGCTGCTCCATAGGGCAGTACAGCGCAACCTGACACATATTCGCGTGCATGGCTGCGCGCCTGGAGACGGTGGAGTGCAGCGTGCAGGGTGGCTGGGCAGAGGCAGTCGCAGGCATCAGCTTGGGGGGCCTGCAGGCGAGGCAGCGAGCACCACCGCCGCTCGCCTGCGTGACGCCGCCCGCCCGCCTGAGTGACGCCTGTGCCTGCGCTGTGCTGCTTCGAGCGTCCCCCTCTGCACGCCTGCATGTAGGGCTGCTTGGCTGCCCCCGACCTGTGGCATGATGCGTCATTGCTGGAGAAGCTGGTGTATAAGAATGCCAACCAGCATGCCAGCGGCCACCACATGCACCGCCTGCTAGAGGTGCGAGCGGGGCTCTGGCATCGCATCTGTGCATGTCGATACGTTGGTAGAAGAAGACTGTGATTATTGCATGTGCTCTGCCACCCCATGCCGCAGGTGCGGCGCCTGCTGCGCCTGCTCAAGGCGCTGCAGCTGGGTGCTCTGGTGGGCGCGCTGCATGAGCAGCTGGCGGCCGCTCGCAAGCAGGGCAGCCTTCCTAGCACAGCCAGCCTCAGCAGCTTTAGCAGCGGCAGCTTTGCGCCGCCCCTGGCACTGGGGTGAGCGCGCTGCACACCGCACACTCTTTGCGTACGCCTGTCCTTGCACCTGCTGTGCCGCATGTCCTTGAACGACTGCTGACCGCCCAGCGCTCTCCCCTCCCTGCGCACGCCGTGCCACCCGCAGCAGCGTGCCGCGGCGCCTGCCCAGCCAGCAGGCCGCGCTGCTGGTGCTGCGCCGCCTGCGCGGGGCGGTGCTGCTGGTCGAGGAGCTGCTTCCGGCGCTGCGCCGCGCGGCGTCGCAGCTCCTGGCGCAGCTGGCCCACTCATTCTTCATGCCGCTCTGCCTCACCAGCCTGGCCGTGCTGGCTCGCGTCCAGGTGCTGGGGGGCGGGGTGCAGGGTGCTGGGCAGAAGCGCGGGGGCGCGCCGGGAGGTGGCGGCGGGAGCGCGGGAGCGCGCCGGAGGGCGCGGATGCCTGGGGGCCGATCGCCCGCCATGCGGATCGCGGGCTGACGTGGGCGCGCAGCCCTGCTCCTCGCGCACGCGCAGGTGCTGGCTGGGCAGCTGCTGCTGGACTCGGCGCGAGCCTACAATGCAGTGGCGGAGCTGGTCCCTCTGCTGCCGCCCGGGGCCAGTGGCGGCCCTCTCGCATGCACCAGCTGCAGCGCCGGCCCCGGCGGGGCAGCAGAAGAGGTCGGCAGGCTGCCGCAGGTGCTGCGCTGCGTGTGGGAGGCTGGGCTCCCTCGGGTGGAAGGCGCGCCCTTCCCCCCCGGGGCCTCCCTGCGGGAGCAGGCGGCAGCGGCAGCTGCAGCCTACGGCCTCGGCCTGCCGCAGCAGCGCCAGCAGGCCGCCGACCGTGGTGCGCCACGCGAGCTTCCGCAGCGCCGGCGCCCGGGACAGGAGCAGCAGCAGCGGCAAAGGGCGTCAGGCAGGGGGCGCAGCCCCGCTGCAGGGGGCGTGGCGCTGCTGGCAGTTGTGGAGGACCGAGGCGTGCCAATCTCCAGAGAGGCGCTGGCACTGGCGGCAGTGGCGGCAGTGGCGGCGCCGGTGTTTGCAGAGCCAGCCGTGCCCGAGGTGCCCGTGCTTCAGCTGCCCACAGCTGCGCCGGACGCAGCGGATCCAAGGCTGCCGGCTGCAGTAGCCGAGGCGCCAACCCGAGCCCCTGCTGGCGCGGCGCCGTCCAGCTGCACACAGCCAGAGCCTGTGCAGCAGGAGCGCGGGGAGCTGCTGCTGGCAGAGGAAGAAGATGCTAGCGCCTGGAAGGCGAGCCTGGAGCCGGCAGAAGGCGTGGCAGTAGCAGGCGCGGCGCCTGGCACCGCCCCAGCCGCAGCCCCACTCACGGAGCCGGGTGCAGGTGCACCAATGCAGCAGCAACCACAGCAGCAAAGGCTGGGCTTGTTTTGGGATGTGCCACCTGCGAGACCGACAGCAGCCGACGCGGCTTCGCAGCCGCGGCCCACACTGCCCGCCGCAGCAGCAGGGGCCGGGTCGCCGGCAGCGACGCTCGGCGCCAGGGGCGCGGGAGCTGCCGCCGAGGTTGCGGCCGCGGTCAGGGACCAGGCTCCTACCTACTACCAGGCGTCCCGCGGGCTGGGCGAGCTGCAGCGAGGTCTCGACAGGCAGAAGCTAGAAAGCGTGCACGCGGGTCCTGCCCCCGCCCCTCGGCCGGGGACGGAGGCGCGACTGCCACCCCCGCTTGCGGCCGCCGCCAAGGCGCCAGCAGAGGCGGCGGCGCCTGAACCGACAGCCAAGCTGCCTGGCTCAGCGCGCGAACCGGGCGGCCAACCACAGCTGGCATTAGTGAGCATTGATGCCCAGGCGCAGAAGGACACAGCGCCGGCGCCAGCAACAGCTTCAGCAGCAGCGCCTGCCCAAGTGTTTTGGTTTTCGGAGGCAGGTGCTGGCCTTGGCCACGAGCCGGCGCCAGCGCCGCTTGCGGCAGTGCCAGCGGCTGCACCAGCAGCAGCCAGGCCTGCCTTCACGGCTGTGCCAGCATCGCCGCCCAAGCCTGCGTTTGTTGCTCTTCCTCCCGCTGCCGTGGCAGCGCCAAGGCCAGCCTTTGTCGCAATCCCTTCCGCAGCACCCCGGCCTGTGCGTGCAGCAGCTGGTGGCAGCACTGCTGTGGCCGTTGCGCCCGACGCCAACGCCTCGTCGACAGCAGGAGCACCAGGCGGCCAGAAGGCAGCGCCGCTGCTGGACACCCGGCGCAAGAGGAAGCGTCCTTCTGCGGCAGCGGGCGCGGCGGATGCGCAGCAGCCAGCACAGCCTGCAAAAGGCTGGGAGGACTGGCTCTCACCAATTGGCGGCGGCGGGGGGCTGGGCGGGGCCAGCAGCAGCAACAACAACGGGTGACGGAGCAGCAGCAGGAGCAGCAGCGCAAGTAGGGCAGGCGGTGAATGCTGTAGAGTGTGTCTTAAAGCCGACCCTGCCCGCACCGCATCTTCGCCACCAGGCGCCAGCGCGAGGGCAGGGCACAGGGCGTCACAGGCACAACACTGGCACTGTGATTCTGCACTGCTTGCCAGGGCCGGGGAAGCAGCGTCGCTGCACAGACGTGAAGGTGCGCCGAGGCGGCCGCCGTCGACGCTTCTTTGCTCCTGTCTCTCGCACTTGGCCGCACAAGCGTCCTTTCGCTGTGGCTATAGTTCGAGCTCTGGTGGGCCTTCGGACAGCGCAGTGCATGCACGGCCTTGGAGCTCCCCCTGTCAGCAGCTCGCACCCCAGCTTGCCTGCAGCACCCTCCAACGGCTGAGGCAAGCAGGCAGGCGACCGAGGCAGGCAGGCGTCGCTGCTCGCCCAGACGCCTCACTCCTCACCCTGCTGCCTGCAGGCCTGCTGCCAGCGACCTGGGCGCAGGGACGCGCACGCTCCGAGATGGAGCGCACGGTGCGCACGCGGCGGGGCGACGGCGGCGCGCTCGCCCGCAAGTCGGCGCTCGTGGCGGCCGTTGCGAAGGATAATGCGGCCGTCCTCGAGCGCCTGCTGGCCGAGGAGGGCGGCGCCCTGGCGGCCGCTGCCTGGCGCGGTCCGGCAGACTTCACCCTGCTCCACCTGGCGGCGGTGACCGACAGCGCAGGTGCAGTCGCAGCGCTGGCGCGTGCGACGGGCGTGCCCCTCGACTCCGAGATGCTCTACCACGGCAGCAACGAGGTGCAGACCTTCCTGGAGGCTCAAGGCATCACAGTTCCATTGAGAGACACCTCAGGAAGCTGTGGCCATCGAACGCCGCTGTTTCTGGCGGCACTGTTGGCCCACGAGCATGCGGCAGTTGCGCTGGCAGAGGCGGGCGCATCCTTTCAGGTCGACCGCCATCAGTTCAACTCCAACATCTTCAGCGCCCTGATGAGAACTGGCAACTCTTCATGTGCTGGCATGGTGCTCCGGCGCCTGCTGCCATTTGATCTGGCTGGCTTTGAGCAAGCTGCACTTGAAGGTTGGCGCATCAAGCCTTCTGGAGCCAAAGTAGTGGCAGAGCNGCGCTGCTGCTGGCGGCGCGGCGGCATGGCGGGGGCGCCAGTGCTGCACCGACGCGCCGCACGACACGGGCCAGGCAGCGCAGGGGCGCGACAGCAGCGCCCAACCTGCTGGGTCTGTTTCCGCGCGAGGTGCTGCTGGCCATCCTGCAGCAGGCGGCGTACCCGCTCTCGGCCTGGGCAAGGCGGCGTACCCGCTCTCGGCCTGGGCGGCGGTGGCGGCAAACGGCAGCCTGGTGTGACGTTTGCAGCTAGGGACGTGGGGCGGGGGGACAGGACAGGTGTGCTTGGGTCTGGCGGCAACGAGGGCTGGTGTCTCGAGTAGCGCACGTGTAAGGCTTTCCCCGACGGCGGCCTGTCCTGCACCTGCGCCCGGGCGTTGCTGCAGCAGCCCAGCGCAGCGCGCCGGTTCAAATCATTGCCAACTCTGTCGCCGTCAGTCTCAGCTTGCTCACAGTGCGCATACTTCCGGTTTGGAGGCGGTCTGGCGTTCCCCTCCACCGCAAATGGGGCAGTGGCGCGCAGCACGATGCGAAGCCTCGTAAAGCCCTCCACGGCAAGCAGCGTTGATTAGAAGAGGCGCATTGACCCTCGTGGCGGCAGGCAGTGGAGGCGGCGGCGGTGGCAGGTGGCGGCGAGGCGCCGGCGGTGGTCACGCCGCAGAACCTGAAGATGGGCAAGTGGGAGGGCCAGGCCCCAAATGACGACACCGCGCGATGCATGCTGGTGGGCCTGAGCACGGAGCAGGCGGCGGCAGCACGTGCGCCGGAGCAGGCGGCCTGCCTCCTTGCGGGGGCGGGCAGCGGCAAGACGCGCACCATCATCGCCCGCGTCCTCTGGCTGGTGTCCCAGGCAAGCTGGGCTATTGCCTGCCAGCAGGCTGGCGCCCTGAGCAGTTGACTCGGGATTTGCGTGCGTCTGGTGTGTGCACGAGATGTCAGCACTTTGGTGCCCTACGTGCAACGCTGTGCGTGCAGGGCTCCGACCCGGCCTCCATCCTGGCCCTGACCTTCTCCCGCAAGGCACGGCGGGAGCTGGAGGAGCGACTGCGCAGCGCGGGCTGCCTGGGTGTGTCCGTCAGCACGTTCCACGCCCTGGCCTTCCGCCTCCTGCGCGAGCGCGGGGCCGGTCAGCTGTCGGTCATCGCAGATGAGGAGAAGCTGCGGGCCATGATGCGCGACGTCCTGGCGTGAGCTGCCAGCGAAGGGCTCGGGGGCTTGCACGCGCGGCCCGGCGGCGGGGCTCCTGCGCCGCCTGCATGCGGGGAGCTCTGGTTCAGGAAATGCTGTGCATCTGCATCTGGCTCAGGAGGTGCTCTGCATGCACGCGGCTGCCGCAGGTGGGACCGCCTGCGCCTCGTGCAGCCCATGGTCTGCAGCTGGCTGTTCCTGGACCCCGGAGCCTCGTGGCACGACGTGGCGGCGACCGCTGCCGATCGGCAGCCGCAGCTGTATGCACAGTCCCTGGCCGCGGCGACCGAGCTGCTGGAAGAGGCGGAGCACCTGAGCGACCTGCCTCTGGCGGCGCAGCTGCTGGCCACGCCCTTTCCCCGCCTCCACCCGAGCCTCCAGCTGTGGACGGTCTGTCACCTGGTGATGGGCCTCTGCCGGCGGTTTGACCCCGCCTTCCTGAAGCAGCTCGGCAACGACGCTCGCGAGCTGTGGGGCGCGTCTGATTCGACCGCCGGTGCTGCCCTGGCCTGGAGCGACCGCTTCAAGCAGGCGGCTGGCCGGCTGCCGCCTCCGCCTGCCAGCCCCGGCGCCGACACGGCCGGCGGTGCCGGCGAGCGCGGCGGCGAGCCCGACGCGGCGGCGCGCCTGTTTGCGCGCGCTGCCGGCGAGCTGCGCGCGGCCCTGGCCGCCGCGCGCTGCATTGCGCTCTCCGACCTGCTGCCCCTCGTGCTCGAGTCGCTGCGGAGCGATGAGGTGGCACGGGCCGAGGTGCAGACGCGGTGGTGTCATCTGCTCGTGGACGAGGCTCAAGACTGCACGGCAGCGCAGATGGAGCTGCTGGAGCTGATGGCCGGGCCGGATGCACGCGTGATGCTGGTGGGCGGCGGCTTCTGGCCCTGCACGCCAGTTCATGCCGCGGGCGGTCGTGCGCGCGCAGCGGGCAAGCGGGAGAGGCGGGCTGCCCAACACTCTGCCTTGCGCTGCCGACGGTGCGCGTGGGTTGAGTGGTGCCCGCCATCGTCTGCACACCCTGCAGGTGGGGGATCCGGACCAGAGCATCTACGGCTTCCTCGCTGCCGGTGGCCCTGCCGTGTTTGCCGACTTCCGACGCCGGCGGGCCGCCACCGAGTACCGCCTGCTGGACAACTGGCGCTCCACGCCGCCCATCTGCGCCTTTGCCTCGGCGCTGCTGCGCGGCAACCGCCGCGACGTGTGCAAGCGGCTGGTCGCGGCGCGGCGGGGGGCGGCCGCCCCCGTGCTGGTGCGGCGCTACGGTGAGTGGCCGGTGGCGTGGCTGACGCGTGCGGGGCGGCACGCTTGCGCAGTGTGCATGCCGGCGTGGTTGGGTGGTGAAAGTTGGGAGGATTGCGGACACTCATGGCGCTGTGGTGAGGACATGATGAGGAAACTGTGCCGTGCGCGGCGCGCTCGCAGAGACGCCCGGCGAGGAGGGCGCGGGCGTCGCGGCGCTGATCGCGCGCCTGCGCCGCGAGCAGGGCGTGTCCCTGGGCGACATTGCAGTCCTGTACCGCTGCCTGAGCCACTGCGAGGCGGAGGGCGGCCAGCCCCACGCGCCGGTGATGGCGGCGCTGCGCGCGGCGGGCGTGCCGTTTGTGCTGGCGGGGCGGGGGGCGCTGGCCGAGGAGCAGCTGGTGCGCGCGATTGCGCCACACGTGGCCGCGGTGGCCAACGCATCGGACGACAGCAGGTAGTGCATCAATAGCCGCAGGGCTGCCTGCTGCATCGCACGCGCTCGCATGCGCTCCAGGCTGGCCGGCGTCATAACGCGCCTTGCCCCTCCTCCCACCCCTTGGCCAGCTTCCACGAGCTGCTGCTGCAGCAGGAGGAGATGGCCGCCGCGGGCGCGCTGCGCCTGCTCCGCCACCAGCAGCTGGCAGCCAGGCTGGCGGGGCGGCAGGCATCGCTGCTGGCATGCGCGCAGGAGGTGTGCGCCCGCTGGCTCAGCAGGCGGCAGCAGCAGCGGCGAGCAGGGAGGGAGGCCGAGGCCGAGGCTAGCCCGACAACGAGGGCGAAGCAGGGCAGCCCGACCAGCAGGGAAGCGCAGCTCGCAGCAGCGGCAGCACCCCCCACGGCCGATGGAGGTGAAGAGGAGGACGAGGAGGATGGCGAGGAGCATGGCGCGTTGGCGCTGCTGCTCTGCCTGCTGCAGAGGCTGGAGCGGTTGCGGCGAGAGGTGGCGGATCTGGACGTGCCGGCGGCCCTCCGTGTGGTGCTCAGGGCGGCTGGCTACCTGCCATGCAGCGCTGCGGCAAACCCTGATAGCCAGCCGCCCGGCGAGGAGCAGTCACCACGGTCACCACTGCTGGAGGGGCCAGATGCCGAGGAGGCGCGCCTGCCGCCCTCGCTGGTGGCCCTGCTGGAGCGGGCGCGGCAGCACGTGGCGGAGCAGGCGGCCGAGGGCCAGCCGGCCGAGCGCGGCGCCGAGGCGCTGCAGGCATTTGTGGCCAGCCTGGCCCTGGATGGCCCCGCAGCAGACGAGCCGGAGCCTGCCGCTGGCGCCTGCGGCGCGGTTACCATCGGCACCATCCACGGGGCAAAGGGTTTGGGTGAGGTGGCTGGCGTGCGCCAATACGACAAGAGAGAAGAACAACGGGCACCGTGTCGGGTGCTGCCAACATTTTCTTTGCACCTGTTGCTGACGTCAGCTCTGACTGCCCCGCCGCATCCCGAACTGTCGCAGAGTGGCCAGTCGTCATACTGCCCCTGGTGTGCGAGGGCTTCCTGCCCACCGCGTTCAAGCCAGACCGGCTGGCGGCAGACGCGCTGTCAGAGCGCGGCTTTTTCGAGGCGCGGCAGGCCCTCCTGGAGGAGGAGCGGCGCCTGTTCCACGTCGCCGCCTCGCGGGCGCGCGACCGCTTGATTGTGAGCTACGTGCAGCCGACGCGGGCGGCCGGCGCAGGTGGGAGTGCTCAATACGGCGGCTGGGAGTGTGTGGTGGGCTTGGCGGGGGGTGCGCTTGGGCAGGCAGCTGTTGACAGCTGCCTGCATCAGGTCTAGCTTGCGGGCAGCCTGGCCTGTTTTGCCCTGCCTCTCTCCCATCCTGCTCACCCCACCCACGAAACCTCGCTGCACGCAGACGGCCGCGCCGCCGCCTCTGCTGGAGCCAGACAGGGCGGGCGCTTTGCCCACCGGCCCGAGGCGACGGAGGAGGAGCGCGCGCTGACGTGCTCGGGCGTGCTGGCTGCAGCGATCCACGCGCTGCGGCGGGAGCAGCCGGAAGTTATCTGCACAGAGGGCGTGGGGGAGGAGCTGCCAGACAGCCGCTTCTTTTGGTACGACTGCCGGGAGCAGCCGCCCTCTGCTGCGCAGCGGGCCGCGCAGCAGGTGGTGCCGGTGGGCGGCGTGCTGCAGCCGGCGGGCAACTGCCCTCTGTCGCAGCCCGAATGCATCCGACTGGCGATGCAGCAGCGGCAGCAGCAGCAGCAGCAGAAAGGTGGGGCCGGCGGTGGCACAGCCAAGTCAGGAACTGTAGCGGTTGGCGGGCGGCAGGCACCCCGCTTGGGCATGCTGCGACGCAGGCTGCCAGCGAAGCGTGTTCGACCAGCAGAGGGCTAACATTGTTGTGGTTGACATTTGAGTGCGTTTTGCTATTGTTCGATTGTTGTATCGCTACGCAAGTCCAAGCTCCCCCTGCTGCCGCCGCCACCATGCCGCCACGGCTGCCGCACCAATCGCCAGTGCAGGGATGGCCAGGCTGCAATCCCACCGCGAAGCCCACCTGCCAGCCTCTGCTCTGGGGTTTGCGCTGGCCGCAGGCTGCAGTATGGTGCGACAGCCGTGTGCTTGGGCAGCAGCAGGTGGCAGGCACCACCGCCAGCGCCTGGTATGCTCACCTCTGCCTGTGGGGGCAGCTGCCCAGACGCCACAAAGCTGGCCACCAGGTCATCCAGCGTCTGCAAAGTGGGAGGCGCTCATCACAGCTGCCACTCTGACCTGCTTGCCTGAGAGCGGCGGCATGCCACAGGGAGCATGCACACATGCTCTCATGAGGGCAGGAGGGATGCGCGATCGGGCACCAGTGCGGATGCCGCGCGGCCGCCGCTGTGCAACTACAGTTCCAGCGTTCGCTTCTGCCCTCCCCGGCTCACCCATAGGCAGGTACATCCCGCTGGAGCTGCCGGTGGAAGGCTGAGGGGCACAGCATGCGGGGCCTGCCCCGCGCCCTGCACTGCAGGCCGACGGGACCCTCCCGCTGCCGCAGCAGTCTGCCCCCCCTACTTCAGGCTTGCATCACGCACCCTTGCCCGCCTCCCTCTAGGCCGCCTTGTTCGCATGGTTGGCGGCCCCCAGCACGTTGGCCACGCCGCGCACCGCCCGCTCCCAGCACCGCGCCCAGCCCGCGCGCTTGCTCATGCCAACGACTGCTGCTGCGTGGATGACAAACTTGCAGCCGGCGACCCGGCCTCGAACGAGCCGTCCTGCAGCAGGTCGGCCTCAAACCACCTACTGCGGGGGCAAAGGGCAGGATGCGACAGCCGCCGACAGGTGGCGCTTGTGTGACCAGAGCTGTCAGCCTGCTATGCTGTTACCGAGGCCCAGACAGTGGGGAGCACCCACGTGCGGCTGCATATCTTGAGGCGGTCGCTGACGCCGGGAAGGTCTCAGAGCCACTTGAGGATGATGGAGTCGTCCTTTCCGGGGCGGCAGGTAGCGCGCGGTGTGGCCCGCAGCGAGCAGCCATGTCACCACGTGCGCGGCGATGTAACCGGCGGCACCGCTCACGTGCACGGTGGTCGGCGGGAACCGTTCTCCACCTCGGTGAGCGGCCTTGCCTCCAGCACCGCCTCCATGGTCTGTTGTGGGAACAGGTGCGAGAGCGGGCGGGGGCGGGCGGATGGCGAAGGCGGGTCGGGTGTGGGACTGCTGATCTCTATCAGCCAGCGACCTCGCTATGATCGCTTTCGTCTCCTCAGAGGCTCACAGGCACCTGGCTTACAAGGGCGCCGCAAGGGTTTGAGGGAAGGCGCCCCTTCGCAATCCGCAATTTTTCGTCCCCACCAGAGTGGGGCAGTAATGCACAACGCAGCATACAGGCGAATTGAGTGCCGGACAGGTGGAGGCGTTGACCTCTCACACAAGAAAGGCTCGGCATTTAGCATTATACTGCATTGCTCACTGCCTTTGTAGACACCTCTGCGACGCGATGGAGAACGAGACCGGCAACTCGCCGCCCCGCAAGGCAAGCGCGATGCCGACGCCAGCTCTTCACATCTCCAGGGCTGCTCTGAGCGCTCCGTGCCTGCCGCGTGTGCAGGGAGCGGGAGGAGTCGGAAAAGCGGCTGCCGCCCCGTCGGCGGCCGCACGGGCGGCGCGCTGGCGGAAGTTGGAGGGGCAAGCTGCAGACCTGCGGGCGGCCTGCGAAGCGGTGGCGCACAGCAGCAAGGAGATGAGTCGGGAGGCCAAGGCGCAGGCAGCTGCGCTACATCAAGCAGCGAGGGCCGCAGAGACGGTGCCCTCCACAGCCGCCCGCGAGGCGGCGCTCGCAGCGCTGCAGCAGCAGGAGCAGCAGCTGCGTAGAGATCTGGAGGCGGCGCAAGGCCGCTTGCAGGCGGTGATGCAGCAGTCGCTGCAGCAGACTGCGGCGTCACAGACCGCCCCGCCTTCCCGCTCACCGCCAGCCGGGGAGGGCAGCACCGCGCGGCCCAAGCGCGGCGAGGAGCACCCGCCGCCCGGCAAGCCGCGACGGGGCGCGCCCACCACCACCTCCACCTCGGCTGCTGCTTCCGACCTTCCCCTCGAGGTCAGCGCCTGCAATGATTTCCTGGCTCGCCACGGCGCCGGCGGCGGCTGGGAGGGCGAAGACCACAGCGAGTTCCTGCGCGTGCTCCGGGCCTGCCGCGGCAACTATGCGCACTGCGTGGAGCTGTGCTGCGAGGGGCAGCTGGGCCTGCTGCACGGCCGCCAGGCCGTCGCCCAGCACGCGAGGTGGGCGCGCGCGGGTGGCGCAGCGGGCGCGGCGGGAACCCTGTGGCCTGTCGCAAACACGAGCGCGCTGTGATGTAACATTCCATCTGCCCTGCAGGTGGCACGAGGAGCTGGAGGCGCTGCAGATGGCCAAGCGGCTGGCAGTGCAGCAGTGGCGGCTGCGCAAGAAGGCGGCGCAGGAGGCGCTGCTGGAAGGGCAGAAGCCCGTGCCGAGTGAGGTAGAGCAGCGGGCGGCCAAGCAAGCAGAGCTGGCCCAGCGACAGGCGCAGGAGCGGGAGCAGCAGCGGGTAGCGCTGGCCGAGTGGAGGCAGCAGCGCGAGGAGGAGCGGCGGCGGGAGGTGGAGCAGGCGGCGGCAGAGCGTGCGGCGGCAGAGGAGCGGGCTCGGCAGGAGTGGCAGGCGCGGCAGCAGCACAACCAACAGACACTAGAGGGCTGGAGACAGCAACGTCTGATGCAGGAGGGCTCGTGCGCCAGCGCCAGGAGCAGCAGCAGCGCTTACTCTGCCCCCGTTGACCTTGAGACGCGGCAGCGGCTGCAGGAGCGCAACCACCAGCTGCTGGAGCGGCGCCGCATGCTCGAGTCGCGGCGCAGCGAGCAGGAGGCCGAGAAGGAGGCGCGGCTGGCTCGGCTGCGGGCCTCTGCCACCGCGGAAGTAGCGCCATTGACGCCGCGTGACCCGGGCCGCTTGCTGCAGCCCACCGCCGCTGCGCAGCTGCGGCAGCTCAGCATGGCAGCCGAGGAGCGCACCCCTCGCGACAGCGGCTACATCCGGCACGTGCCTCGGCGCGCGACGCCCGCATGGCGCAAGGCTGCCTGAGCTGCCTGTCTTGCTTTGTCCGTGTCATGGCGGGACTTGTCAGTGACGTGATCAAATCATGAAGTGTGGACAAGGGCCAGCGTTGGTTGGCGCACTGTTTCAGTTCAGTTGGGGAGTGAGCGGGTGGGCGGGGCGCCACGACAGCAGCTCCCGATCTGGATTGCATGATCGCCACATCGTCGGATGCCGTTCTCTTTCTGTCAACAGGGTTTCCACTCAGCAGCTTGAATTGAATGCTGAGCTTGTTCGTCTGTGATTGTCCATCTGCATTGCTATTCGATCGCCTTCGTGCTCAGCTGTGATATTGGCTCGGTTCCCTGCTCCCTGATCGCTTGACCTGCTGCTGCGCATCGATCTGCACGCTTGCCCTCGGATCTGAGCCCTCCAGCACGGCAGCAGTGGATCTCACAGGCACCAGGACCGCGCTGCTGCTCTCTCCTCTCCAGCACCCCAGGTGCCTGCGCTGCGGACGGGCGGGGCGGCGGGCGGGCGGGGTGCAGCAACGGGCGGCGGGCACCAACAACCTAGCCAGTCACGCTCGCTGCCCTGCTCCCGGCAAGCGCAGGGCGGCGGCGAGGGGGCAGCGCCGCTGGACGTGGCTGCTCGCGCTGTACGGCGCGGTGACCCTACTGCACCTCACCGCCCTGCACATGCTCAGCGGCGCCCCGCCCCGCCCCGCTGCGACGCGGCCCTCGATCGTGCTGTTTGGCGACAGCATCACACAGAAGGGCTTTGGCCTCGGGGGCTGGGCAGCAGCGCTCGCCAACCAGTACCAGCGGCGCGCCGATGTAATCAACCGGGGGTGAGGCGGCGGGGCATGCTGTGTCCTTTGCACTTCCACGAGCCTGTGCATGCGGGGAGGGATGTGCGCTGTGACGCTGTGAAACCTCTGTCTTCCTTCTGGCCACCATACAATCAGCTGCCTCGGCCTATCATTGCTGCAGGTACAATGGCTACAACACCCGCTGGGCGCTCAACATCCTGGACCGGGTGCTGCCACCCGGCTGCGGCGCAGGTGCGCTGGCCGACGGCCGCGCGTGCGTCTGCCGGCGCGCCTGCACTCTGCGTCGGCCTGCGCGCCGTGCACTCGCCACCGCGTCCCCTGCCTGCTCCCTGCTGCTCCGCAGCCAGCCCGGGCGTGAGCCTGGCCGTGATCTGGTTTGGCGCGAATGATGCGGCGCTGCCCGACCTCACATCGTGAGTGCGAGAGGCAGCGCCTGTGCACGCTGATGCCGCGCGGCCCTGCTGCCGCTCCGTGGGCCGAGGAACGCACGCACGCCCGCGTGGCAGGATCCTAGCCGCGAGCTCGCGCCACCGGGCCGCGCGCTGGGTGCGCCTCGACGAGCGCGGCGGGTGCTGGTACGCCGCCTTCGATGGGGTGGTGGAGCCCGCAGCCCCCACCCGCCAGCGCGCCTGCAGCCAGGGCCGCGAGGCACACGCATGCGCTCCACTCTTCATGGCCCCAACTATCGCATGCCTGGCTGCTTGCGCCCGCGGCCGCGTTCCCTCTGCCCTGCCTCCAGGGCGCGGCAGCACGTGCCCCTGCCAGAGTACCAGGCCAACCTGGAAGCGATGGTCGCTCACGCCAAGCAGCAGGGCGTGCAGTCCGTCCTGCTCCTCACGCCGCCGCCGGTGTCGGAGCCTGAGCGCATCGCGCACGCGCTGCGGGTGCGCTGCGCGCGGGCCTGGGGCCTTTTTCGGGACTGCCATTGCTGTTATGCAGTTGACAGGCTGCAGGGCCGGGCCCTGGATGATCACAGCTCCACTGTTCGCCCTGCTGCCCAGCCGCCTTGACCTCGCCTTGCTGCTCTCCCCTCTCTCTAACGCCCCCATCTACCCTGCACCCCATCATCACACCCCCCAGACCTACAACATCAAGCTCAAGGCCTCCGAGCGCACCAACGAGGTGGCGGGGCAGTACGCGGCGGCGGCCAAGGCGGCCGCCGCCCGCCACGGCGTCGCTTGCGTCGACCTGCACGCGGCGCTGCAGGCCACCGAGGGCTGGCAGCAGCTCTTCCTGGAGGACGGACTGCACCTCACGCCCGCGGGCAACGACCGCGTGGCCAAGCTTTTGGTAGACGCGATAGAGGGCAGCTTCCCGCACCTGAGGTGTGTGGGGCGGGGCGAACGGGGTGGGGCGGGGATGGGTCTGCCTGGGACGGCCGGCGCCGGCCGGCCAGCGCGGGCGTGGCACCGCATGCATCCTTTGTAAGCTGGCGGCTGCCGAGCGCATGGCTGAATGCGGGGCCGGGACAGGAGGAAGCCAGCTTGGCTGGTGTGCATGCCGACAGCTCTGCTCCTGGCGGCCCTGCACCCACCTGCCCTCTGCAGAGCGAACGCCCTGCCAATGGATGCGCCCGACCACAGCGTGATCAACAGCAAGAACCCGACGGCGGCGTTCACCGCGTTTTACGGCGCCTGAGCACAGGCACGCGGCGGGGGCCTCTGTAAGTACTGCTGGTGCAGTGAATTGGCAGCAGCACACTTGTGACTGGCAGACACCGAGCCTTCACTGAGCCTTCCACCTTACACCTTAAAAGCGCTAGTCATATGTAGTCCTGAAATGCCAGCAGGGCCAAGCACATGGTCTGCCCTCCTCCCCACGTCCCTAGCTGCAAACGTCACACCAGGCTGCCGTTTGCCGCCACCGCCGCCCAGGCCGAGAGCGGGTACGCCGCCTGCTGCAGGGTGGCCAGCAGCACCTCGCGCGGAAGCAGACCCAGCAGGTTGGGCGCTGCTGTCGCGCCCCTGCGCTGCCTGGCCCGTGTCGTGCGGCGCGTCGGTGCAGCACTGGCGCCCCCGCCATCCCGCTGCGCCGCCAGCACCAGCGTGGCAACCGCGCGGCGGAATGTGCGGGGAAAGCGGGCATGCACTGCGGGGCTCCAGGGCAGCTGGGTGGCGGCCAGGAGCAGCAGCCTGCGCAGGGGGCGGGCTGTTGGTGTTGGTGGGTGCAGACGATGGTGCGTGCTGACCGTCTGTGGCAGCTCGCCTGCTGAGGCCTCCTCACCCGTGCCACGCACCTGTTCCTGCCCTCCAGTTCCCACTCAGCCGTCAGGTCGAGCAGCGGGTCATAGCTCTGCACCTCGCGGGTGCCCCAAATGGGGTCGCCCCAGAGGAGCATGCCCACTGACTCCTTGCTGCGCAGGGTGGCGGTCGCGTACACAGTGGGCCGATATCCGTGCCTCAGCAGCACCTCCAGCATCAGCAGCAGAGAGCGGCGGTTTTCCCAGTACTGTAGCGCCAGGGAGACCAGGTGTCAGTGGCCATGCATCCAACTGGCCACAGGCCCACCCTTGCTGGGAGGAGGCACTCACCCTCCTGGCCAGGAGCCAGTGGATGGGGCAGGGGGCGAATGGTACTGGTGCTGTTGGTACGAAAAGTGCGTGGTCACCCCCAGAGCCAGCAGCGTCTCCAGCGCATCAATGTTCGCTGGGTCCCAGCCGCTCATCGCTTCGTGCACGTCCTCCATTGCCACGCTCGCCCCCGCCTCCATGAGCGCCGCCGCCATGTCGGGCCTGCCAGCCAGCATCGCGGCCGCTAGGAGACCCCAGTCAGGCCACTTCCACCCGCCCCCTTCCGTCGCAGCCAGAGGGCTGTCCAGCAGGCGTTGCAGCATGGGCAGGCTGCCGCCAGGTGTGAGCAGCGCCCTTATGATTGGCACCGTCTGTTCTGCGGTGTAGGTCTGCTCGGGCGGTGCAGCTGCCAGAAACAGCTGAAATGCCGCGTCGTCTCCAGCCAGGGCTGCGCACACCAGCCTCGGCACTTGCGCAGCAGAAGGCTGGAAGTTGCCGGCCCGCACGGCGGTAGCAAAGTGCTCTGCCACTACTTTGGCTCCAGAAGACTTGATGCGCCAACCTTCAAGTGCAGCTTGCTCAAAGCCAGCCGGATCAAATGGCAGCAGGCGCCGGAGCACCATGCCAGCACATGAAGAGTTGCCAGTTCTCATCAGGGCGCTGAAGATGTTGGAGTTGAACTGATGGCGGTCGACCTGAAAGGATGCGCCCGCCTCTGCCAGCGCAACCGCCGCATGCTCGTGGGCCAACAGTGCCGCCAGAAACAGCGGCGTTCGATGGCCACAGCTTCCTGAGGTGTCTCTCAATGGAACTGTGATGCCTTGAGCCTCCAGGAAGGTCTGCACCTCGTTGCTGCCGTGGTAGAGCATCTCGGAGTCGAGGGGCACGCCCGTCGCACGCGCCAGCGCTGCGACTGCACCTGCGCTGTCGGTCACCGCCGCCAGGTGGAGCAGGGTGAAGTCTGCCGGACCGCGCCAGGCAGCGGCCGCCAGGGCGCCGCCCTCCTCGGCCAGCAGGCGCTCGAGGACGGCCGCATTATCCTTCGCAACCGCCGCCACGAGCGCCGACTTGCGGGCGAGCGCGCCGCCGTCGCCCCGCCGCGTGCGCACCGTGCGCTCCATCTCGGAGCGTGCGCGTCCCTGCGCCCAGGTCGCTGGCAGCAGGCCTGCAGGCAGCAGGGCGAGGAGTGAGGCGTCTGGGCGAGCAGCGACGCCTGCCTGCCTCGGTCGCCTGCCTGCTTGCCTCAGCCGTTGGAGGGTGCTGCAGGCAAGCTGGGGTGCGAGCTGCTGACAGGGGGAGCTCCAAGGCCGTGCGTGCACTGCGCTGTCTGAAGGCCACCAGAGCTCGAACTATAGCCACAGTGAAAGGGCGCTTGTGCGGCCAAGTGCGAGAGCCAGGAGCAAAGAAGCGCCGACATCAACCGGGGGCAGCATCACGTCTCACGTCTGGTCTCGCGTCTGGGCACGCAGCCGTCCCAGCCCTGTCCGTGCACAATCCCTCTGCTGGGCGTCTGGTGCCCTGTGCACTGTCCTCGGGCTTCCAGCTGTTCCACCAGCTGCGAAGCGAAGCGGCGGAGGCGGGGGGCGGGGTCAGTGAAGCACCAAGTGTTCTTGGTCATCGGCTCTCCTCTCATGATCGTTTAGGCTGCCTCTTGATCAGGCCACCTGTGCGATCAGAGGCAGCTGTCTCGGGCTTTCAATCAAGTCTGCAGATCGCTGTCTCTTGTCCGCCCCCGCCGATCTCGGAGTGTTGGCATTGGCCGCGAGGGGCGCTGGGAGAGCGGGAAGGCCCCGCAGTTCAAAAGGCCTGCCACGGGCATCGCGCTTGCTACCTTGCGGAGCGCACAAAGGATCGCTTGGGACTGTCAGCGATCAGCGCATCTGCTGGGAGGCCAGGACGAGGTGCACAAGCGTGGCGCCACGGTGCAGGCGGGCGGGCCGAGGCGGGCACCGCTCCTCTCCCGCCCTCAACCGCTCGTGCTCCCCGTCCCGCCCGCATGCAGCGCGATGAAGGCCAAGACGGTGCAGGTGTACTGGCATGGCAAGGAGCCGGTCTACTCGCTGGACTTCCATGCCAACGGCACGCTCGTCACGGGTGGAGGGGACAAGGAGGTCAAAGTCTGGCAGGTGAGAGGGGAATGCCTCGGGGAGGACAGCAGCTGCTGCCAGGAAGACAGGAAGGCGCACTGGGGCGGCTGCCCGGGGGGTTACTGCTGACTGAAAATTGAGGGCAGGAGAGAAGAGGCGCCCCGGGCACACCCCGCGCACGCGCCTGCCGCCTCCCCGCGCAACCCCTCCCAATGCCCGCGCGCAGGTGTCGCGCGGGGAGGATGGGTACGCCGCCGTGCAGCACCTGTCCAGCCTGAGCGGCCACGAGAAGACGGTCAACTGCGTGCGCTTCTCCCCCGGCGGCCAGCTCCTCGTCTCCAGCGGTGATGGTGGCCAGGTGGTGGTCTGGCGCCCCGCCGACGCGGGCGGCGGCGGCGGCGGCGGCGCGCCGCCCCGCGGCAACCTGTGCGACGACGAGGGGGAGGCGACCTGGCGGCGCGCGGCCGTGCTGCGCGGCGCGTCTGACGACGTCGTGGACGTGTGCTGGGCGCCCGACGGCACCGCGCTGACGGGCGCGTCGATCCAGCGCGAAGCCCTGGTCTGGGACATGACCGAGCGCAAGCGCGGCAGCGTGGTCAGGAGCCTGCGCGATCACAAGCACTTTGTGCAGGTGGGGCGGGGCGGGGGCGGGCGGGGGAGGGTGTGCGTAGGGGCGGGTGCGCCGGCGGGCCCGGCGGTGGCGGCGGCAGGCCGTGCTGCACCTGCGCAGCATCCAGCTGGACATGTGCCGCTCTGGCATGAACGAGCAAGGGGCTGGACGTGGCATGCGGCATGGGTTGCTCGCCTGAGTGCGCTGCATTTCACGCGCGCTGTGCTGCAGGGCGTGGCGTGGGACCCTGCGCAGCAGTATGTGGTCACGCAGAGCGCCGACCGCTCCTGCAAGTGAGCGGGCGGCTTCGCCAGGACAGAGGCAGGAGCAGCACTGCCACCGGCGCCGCCGCGCCGGGCCCGCTGGGGATGGGGGCGGCCGCAGGCGCCCTTCCCTCCTCCCTGCCTCCACGCGCATCCCTGCCCATCACTCCACTCCTGCGCCCGGCTGTGGCCCTTAATTCTCCCTCCGCGCCCTAGGGTCTACGCGCTGAAGCCGCCCGCCGCCGGCCGCAAGACCAAGGTCAGCCAGTACCTGCTGCCCGCGGCCGAGGCCGGCGCCGACCTCTACCTGGCTGCCACGCTGGCCAAGCGCACGCTGCCGCCCGCCGCGCCGGGCGCCAAGCCGGAGAAGCAGCCCCTGTTCCAAGACGAGTCGTGCCACTCCTTCTTCCGCCGCCCCGCCTGGTCGCCCGACGGCGCGCTGCTGGCGGTGCCGGCGGGGGCCTACCGGCCGGCGGGCGCGCCGGGCACGCGCGAGGCGCCCGCCACGTACGTTTACGCCCGCAGCCAGTGGGCGGCGCCCGTGCTGGCGCTGCCCTCGCCCTTCAAGGCGCGTGGGGCAGGGGGCAGCAGGGCGCGGCGCTGTGCCGTGTGTATATTTGTATATGCCCTGTATTCCTTGGGGCGGGACGACGGGGAGGAGCGCGCGGCCTGGCGGCCGCGGGGGCGCAGCGCCAAGATGCTTGCCCCCGCCGCCATCGCTGCTGGCGGGTGACGCTGCGCCGCGCCCCCAACCGCCCCCCACTTCCTGCAGATGGTGGTGGCGGTGCGCTTCTGTCCCGTGCTCTTCGAACGCGACGATGGCGGCAGAACCCTAAACCCTAGCAGCTGCGGCGCCACGGCAGGCGCGGCGGGCGCGGCGGCAGGCCAAGGCAAGGACGAGGGCGTGGGCGAAGCGCCTGCAGCACATCCCATTGACCTCCCCTACAAGATGGTCTTTGCGGTGAGAGCGGAAGAGCAGCGCTGTGCTGAGCGCGGCTGGTGGCGTGCTGTGCCAGGCGGCAGCCTGCGGGAGGGCGCGCAGCGGCGCGCTGCCTCGGCTGGCTCGTCCTCCCCGCTGTCCCTTCCCTCCTGACGCCCCCTGACCCCCCCTCGCAGGTGGCAACCCTGGACAGCGTGGTGCTGTACGACACGCAGAGCGCAGAGCCGCTGGCGCTCATCGGCAATCTCCACTATGACTCGATCACCGACCTTGCTTGGAGCTCCGACGGCGCCTTTCTCGCCGTCTCCTCCCGCGACGCCTACGTGTCCATCGCAGCGTTCGAGCCCGGGGAGCTGGGCGCGCCGCTGGCGCCCGAGGCCGTGCCGTCCCACGTGGCGGCGCGGCTGGCCGCTGCCAAGCGGGCGGCGCCGGCGCCGGGCGGCGTGGGCGCGGCGGCCCCCGCGCCAACGGCCGGCCGGGCCTCGGCGCAGCCCCAGCAGGCAAGCCGTCGCCCGCCGGGCACGCCGGCCGAGGAAGACGCGCCGCAGACGGTGGAGCAGCGGAGGAAGCAGGGCCCTGCGCCGGAGGCAGGGGCCGGGGCGGCAGGAGCAGCGCCCGCGGGGGCGGCCGTAGCGCTCGAGCCCGCCCGGGCGCCGCCATCTGGCAACCCCCACAAGCGGCGCATCCAGCCCGAGCCAGTGGCGGACGCCGCCCGGGGCGAGGCGCAGGCACAGCACGAGGAGGCACGGGCGGCAAAGAAGGCAAAACATATTGTCCTTGACAGCGTCGCAGCCCCGCCGCCGACAGTGGGCGACTCTCAGCCTGCCCCCGCGCTGGCAGGGGCGGCCCTGGCCCCCGTGCGGCGCATCACTGCACAGCCGGTTGAGCCTGCGGCGCCAGCGGCCACGGCGGGTGGGGGCGGCGAGCCTGCGCCCGCCGACGCGGCCCCTGTGCCCGCCGCCGCCAAGCAGCCCAAGCGCATCACGCCACAGCTGGTGGCGCCCAGCTCGGCGCCCGCGGCGCCCGCGGCGCCCGCCGGCGGCAAGGCCAACCCGGCCGAGTCGGCGTTTAGCGGCGCGGCGGCCGCTAGCGACCGCCCGTCTGCCAGCGCCGCCAGGCAGCCCAAGCGCATCACGCCCACGCCCCTGGGCGGCGGCGCCAGGGGCGCCGTCTCTGAGAAGTTTGGGCGCGGCGCCCAGGTGGCTGCGGCGCCCGCGCCCTCCGAGGCGAGCCGCGACGGCGGGCCGGGCGGCGCCGCGCCGTCGGCGCAGGCGCCCGGCTCCCATCGCCGCATTACGCCCGTGCCCGTGGCCGCCTCGCCACCCAAGCTGCCGCAGGGGCAGGAGGTGGCGGCTGCGCGGCGGCAGGAGGCGCGGGCTGCCGCAAGCAAGCCCGCCCCAAAGGGCGGCGGCATTGCGGCGCTCGCGGCGATGCTTGGCAAGGCGGCGGCTGAGGAGTCGGGCCGCCCCTCCTAAGCGTGCGTGTCTTGCTGCCGTGTTCCGCACTGCAACCGCCATATCTGCTCACACCATTTCATGTGAACAGGTCTGCATGGAGCGGCGCCAGCATGGGCCGACAGCATGGGAGCGTAGCGTGCAAGGCGGCAAGACTGGGCCATACACATCGCCGTTTCTGCGTTTGCTGATCTCAATTCAGCCTACTGTAGGATCCGACGTGAAGCAAGCTCGTTTTCTCTCCCCTGTGCGATTGCGCACGCACTGTGGGCCTGCGGCAAAATTGGTTGCCGCCCCGCGCCGCGCCAGCGCGATGTGCTGACTGCCGCGTTGGCGCGCGAGGTATTTGGCGCAGATGCCAAGTCTTTCTCTTCCTGCACGCCTGCGCACGGCTGCGCTGCGCGCCGGAGCCGACGGTGCATGCGGCCGCGCTGGCGCGGTTTGCTGCGCTGCTTGAAGGGCCCAGGGGCGCCGGGCCGCCCGGCACCGCGTGCACCACCGCCGACGCGCCGGCGCTCGCCTGGGCGCTCGCGCAGCCCGAGGCGGCGGCGGGCGCGCTCACCAAGGAGGCGGGCGGCGGTGAGGCCAGCGAGCCCGGGATCATGCAGGCGGCAGCCGCACTCCTGGACCGCCTGGCGCCATGGTCCGAGTGCAATTTTGATACCTTCACGACCTTGGAGCAGCGCGATTTCGTGACAGAACAACATGGGTGAGTGGTGGTTGGCGGCGCTGGCGCCGTCATTGCGAGGAAGGAGGGGCGCCGCCGGCAGCACGCCACGGGTCACGCTCCCACCCTGCTCGCCTCCCTGCCCGCTCGCCTGCTGCTCGCAGCGCGCCTCGGCCGGCCGCCGTCACCGCAGCTCGAGGCCGCCGCGCTGGCTTGCGCTGACGAGCGTGCTGGCCCCACGCCGCCCGCCGGTGGCCGGAAGCTTGTGGTTGCCCAAGCAGCCACCAACCGGCTGAGCGCAGCAAGTGCCTGCCTGGACGCCACCCGCGACCCGGGCTACCTGCTGCCTCAGGCAGACGTGGAGCGGCTCATCCAGCTCTGCATCCGTGAGTGGCAAACCAAGCAGCACATCAGCATGGCCGGCGCGCTGCACTTGGTCGACGGCCTGCGGCGACAGCGCTTCAGCCTGCCGGCCACCGCTGACCCTGCCACCACCGACGGGTTGCGCTGGCTTAGTGCCTGGGTGCTGCAGCAGGTGGCGGCAGGGGTGGCTGGCGGCGCCACGGCAGGCGGCAACACCACGGCCGGCAGCGACGCCACGGCAGGCGAGTCGGTGGCAGCCGGCAATGCTGATGCCGAGATGCCAGTGGCGGGCGGCGCGGCAGCGGCTGGCTATAATGCTGCAGAGCTGCGAGCGGCGGGTGGCACGGGGGCGGCTGGCGACGCCACGGCAGGCGGCGACGCCGCACCGGGCGGCGCGGCGGCGGCTGGCGATGCTGATGCAGCGGTGCCAGTGGCGCTCCTCGCTCGGCCTCACAGAGCCCACGGCATGCTCGACGCACTGGCAGAGATTGGATTCCAGCCCAGCCAGCAGCTGGCAGGGTTGTGGAGTCGGCGGTAGCTGCGCTGGCGCAGCGCCCCGGCCTGCTGGACGCTGGCAGCCACGCGCAGCTGCTGCGCATGTGCGAGGGCTGGCGGCTCGGCCTGGGCCAGGCGGCGCTGCATGCGGCGGAGGCGCTGCGCTAGCGGTGCCGGCCTGCCACCTGTTGGGTTGCTCTCCTGTCTCAAGTTAGCAAAGCAATATGACTGGAAGCTTAAACGAACAGACTGCCGATCGATTGAGCACGATGGGTTGGAAGGACACCCCGTGGACATTCCCGAGCGGAAACAATGATCCCGGAAAGGCCGCCTCCCGCGAACGGCCTCGCCGACGCGTTCCTTCTCCCCCGTTCGCTTCCCCATCGCGTTTCGCGGCGATTCCGCGCCGGCAGTCGAGCCACATGCCGCTCCCTGCGCTGCCTTTTTTTCGATCGAAACGATCCGCAGGCTCGTGTGGCGTGTCGATCGCGGGCGTGCATCGCGATCTGAGTTGGCGGAGCCCGGGAGGGGGGGCGGGAAGCCCTCCCCCGACCCCCAACTGGTGGCAAAGCCTCCACCGATCGGCGTGTGGCCGGGTGTCTCTAGCGCTCGTGTGTTCGTGTGCAATGTCCAATTCTGTGTGGTTCCAGGTGCTGCATGCTCTCTAAAGGCTCGTCAAGAGCCGCGATGGGAGCTCCAGCATACCCCATGGCCGCACGTTGGGGTGCCACTCCACCGGCAGGCTGCCCACCGGGCTGCCGCCGCGGTGGGTGGCACCTCCGACGCGGCTGCTGCTGGCGGTGCCGCGGACGGAGCTGCTGCCGGCGCCGGCGCCACCGGAGGAGCTGCTGCCCATGCTGACGCAGGATGTAGGTGTGCTGAGCACGATGCGGGGACGCACGCCGCCAGACAGGTCTGCCTCCCAGGCTGACTGGCCAGCGGCGCAGACGTGGGGGCCGGTCTTGCAGCCGTTGCCGTCGGGCGAGAACGTGGGAATGTGGTGCGCCCTGCAGCGGGGTGGGGCAGATGCAGCGCAGGCAAAGGCTTGCTATTGGCAGCTCACACAGGACCCAAGATACAATGCAGGCGTGGGGCTACGGAACAGCGGTCGGCTCCTGCCGCATCCTCTGAACCTGCCGAAAGGGTCGCACCTCCGGTTGCAGCAGGTGAAGCGCAGGCCGGCTCCGTTCAACTGCCCGCCGGAGAACAGCACGCCTGCAGGCAGGACAGCCGGGGCAGGGAGCATGGGTGTGAAGCACGACCCAGCGCCACGTCCGGCAGGGCAGATGCTGCCGCGGTGGCAGCAACGACCGTCGTCGTCGGACCAGGTGAGGGGTGGCGCTGCCAGCGCTGCTGTCAGCGGTGGGCCCATGCGCAAGCGCACCAGGGTGGAAAGTGCAGCTGCCTTGGTCGTTGTCGCCATCACAGAACTCCTTTTTGCAGCGATCGCAGGTGTGCCGTGCAGCCAGCAGCTTGTACACCAGCTTTGCAGCAGGCTTGTGCTGAGGGGATGTCACTTCCGCCCAGAAGTCGTGCCCTCTGCTGCTGCTGCCTCCGTTGCGTGCGCTGCTGGCCTCGCCACTGTCTCCTGTGCCACCAGGCACCCCCGCAGCACGCTGGGCCAGTAGCTTTCCAGCAAGCTCTGCGTGCGGAAAGTCGCGCTGCTGAGCCGCGATCCACACCGCCGGCGCCTCGCTGGCCTGCCTCCACGCCTTGCTCACACTGCGGTGCCGAAGTGGGGAGGGCATGAACAGCAAAATCGACTTTTTGCGATGTCAGCGCGAGCGGGCGCAGTGCCGGCGAGCGTGGGCGCCGGCGCGAGCGCGGGCGCCGGCGCAAGGGCGGGGGGTCCACCATTAACACACGCACAGGGCAAGCTGAGCGCACTGAACGCCGCTCAAGTGGTGAAATATTAGCCACTGAATGTCGGGAGGCAGGAGCGTGAGGGTAAGAGGAGCCTCGGCGTGTGAAACGCTCGACATGTGTGCTGCGTGCAGTCCCGACAAGGCAATCCAGTCAGTGGAGACAGGCAGAGGGCGATACGGGTAAAAAGAGGGGATTTGGAGCGCCTACCCGAGGTCGACGACGATGTGCAGAAAATGTGATCCCAGCCTCTCTTCAAGCTCTCTGAGTTCATGGCCGTTCCACAAGACACGCACCAGGCGATCTACACACTCTTCCAATCCGTCGCCAGCAGACGCAAGTTTGCATCCATCAAAATCAAAGCCTCCCGCATCATCTCTGGCAAGCGCGGTGCAGCAATAAAGCGGCGGGCGATTGCCCAGGCAGCAGTGGGAGGGGCTGCACGAGCGGCGGGTGGGTGGCGGCAGCGGGTGGGTGCAAGGTGCAAGGACCGAGGTGGAGTGCAAGTGCAGTGCAAGCTGAAGACTGGTCTTCAGAAAGTCCGGCGCTGCATCCCATCACGCAGAGCCGCTCCTCTGCTACGGCGCGGCACAAGGGCCTCCGTGCGGCACTGTGCCGGGCGCTGGCATCCGCGCGGCGGCGCTTCCGCCCGCGATGAGGACGCTCTGCATCTGGGACTTTGACTGGTCGATGGTGGAGGAGAACAGCGACACATGGGTGATTGACCAGGTTAGTGGAGAGCTGCCGCTGCTCGACTTGGTGCCTTGTCATTTGAGCGGCGCTGATGACATGCATCGGCACCATCCTGCTTCACAGATCGGCGCCCACGACATCTACACGCACCTGCGCGAGTCCCAGGGGCTGCCCTGGACTCGCCTGATGGATGCCACGCTGAGCGCGGCGGCGGCGCAGCTGGGCGCTACGCCCGCCGACGTCCGCGCCGCGGTGCGCGCCCTGCCAGTCGACGCTGGGCTGGCAGACTGGCTGTGCGGCGCAGCGACGGCCAGGAGAGGCATGGAAATGGTGATCGTCAGGTCAGTAGATCGAGTGCCAGAGGCCGCCATGCGGCTGCGCTCCTGCGTCATAGATCTTGTTCTTTTCTTGATACATTTTATTTTGCTTGATCCCGTCCATCCAGCGACGCGAACTCTGTCTACATTGCGGAGGTGCTGGCGCACCACGGCCTAACCAGCTGCGTGGCGGAGGTGCATACGAACCCGGCTGCCTGGGACGAGCGCACCGGCGCGCTGCGCGTAGCGCCGCTCCACGCCGCGCCGCACGGCTGCCACCGCTGCCCCGCCAACATGTGCAAGGGCCAGGCAAGCTGTGGGAAAGGGATGCCTGCCTTCGCCCTTTTACACATGACGGGGCCCTTCAGGCAGCGTATCATGCTTTCGCCTTTTACACAGAGCTGACGCTCCTGAGTTGCTTTCCTCCGGCTCTCTGCCCTCTGTATTCTGCTGCTGTCTGCTGGCACCCTCAGCGTGCCCCCTGCGGCCCCCTTGGCGCTGCAGGTGGTGCGCGACGTGCTGGCGCGGCGGCGCGCCGTCGGCGCCGCCCCCGACGCCGTGGTCTACGTGGGCGACGGCCGCGGCGACTTTTGCCCCACGGTGCAGCTGCTGGAGGATGACGCGCTGGGCCGCGCGGCTGTGCTCGCGCGTACAGAATACCCCGACGGCAAGTCGTGCGCACTGTGGGTGATGCTGGAGAGCATGCTGCATGCCCCGGGCAGCAGCGATGCACATGGCGGCGGCGAGGAGCGGGGAGGCGCGGAGCGGCCGCAGCTAGAGCGGCGGCGGCTGGCGCCGGGGCGGCGAGTGGAGGGCTGGAGCACGCCGGCCGAGCTGGTGGCGCTGCTGCAGGAGTGCACCGCGGGATAGCGCGGGCGGCACGCTTCCCCCAGCTGCTGTTACAGTGCACCAGTCCAGGAAAGTCAGCACGGGCACAACAGGCTGCCGCGTCATGCTGTCAGGAGCAAATAATGCGCCAGCCAAGGGAGTCTAGGTGCCGGCATGCCCAGCGCCACCTATCGAGCAAACTTGTCGCTCTGCATAAGGGCAGCGGGCACCACGGCACGCGGAGTCGGTCAGAACCGGCGGCGGCACGGCGAGCGCCGGCAGCTGAGTCTGAGTGCGGCGCGGGAGCAGGCAGGGAGCGCAGTCTCTGATCGCAGTCTCTGCTGCCACGTTGCGCCTCTGCGGCGGGCGCCTGGGGAGCCCCTGCCCACCTTCATGGCCGCGCGCATGTCGAGCCGCTCGCTTGCGGTCTTGCCCTTGACCTTTTTTGTGTAGCCATGCAGGATCTCCGGCGCCTGCAGCACCGCGCGACGCGTGCGCACGCGGGCTCACACGCACACGCTAGAGGGCGTGCGCGACAGCGCCGCAGGGAGGCGCCCGTCCTCCCGACGCCGACAAAGGGAGGCCACTTCCGCGCAGCGCGCCTGCTTGAAGGTGCTGCCCCAGGGCGTGTTCTTGACCTTGCCCGCCTTGGCCTTCTCCATCTCCAGCGAAAACTCCTGCTCGTAGGTGCCGCCCCCCTGCACCGAGATGGCCTGCGCCTTCTCTGCGGGGCGCGGGCGGGGGGAGGCGGGCGGACAAGGGGGCGCGGTCAGTGAGGGACTGTGTGTTATCAATTGCAGTGTGATTGCGGCGGCCACTCACTCAGCTCCTCCTCTGCCTTCTTCTCCTCCTCCGTCCGTGTGTCCTCCTTCTTCTTTTTCTTCTTCTTCAGCTTCTCGACCCCATGTGACTGTGGAGGAACATTGAGCAGCAGCACCGAGGACAGGGCTTGGTTGCAAAGCACGGCCCCTGGCAAGCGGTCCAGGCAGCGGCCCACAGCATGCCCGCACCGTGAGCACCAGGCCGCCTTTGAGCTTCAGCTTGCCGCCAATGGGCATGGCTGCAGTCGCCACCCCCTGCGGGGACGATGGAGGGCGTCGTGCGACAGCGCAACTGGGATGCGCCGCGCCCGCTCGCGGGTGCCGGACAGACACCCACGACCTCACTCGCTGTCGCTGCTGCTTCTACAGGTGTGATGCTCAGTATAAGTCCGTCTCGCTGCGCTCGCGCTGCCTGAGATGGGCGAAGTTGTGAGTGGGCGCGAAACAGACGGCGCGAAGGGAGCTTATGCGCGACGGAGGAGCGATAAAAACGACCTGGTGAAAGCGCAGGACGAGATAGCAGAAGTGGAGTGCGGCGGGGGGGGGCGGTGAGAGTGTTGCACTGCTGACGGGGGCCGCACGGTGCATGGCTCCCAGCGCCTGTTGAAACAGCAGCAGGCTGATTTGGTTACAAGCGCTGGCCAGAGCACGAGCAGCGCGCAGAGCGGGAGAGTACAACAGGCAGTCACAGCGGTTACACCGAGCTGAGCCGCCGCCCCGCCGCCGCCAGCCTCAGCAGATGTAGACGCGGCGCAGCTCGCTGTAGTCACAGGTGAAGCCGGTGCGGGGGCAGGTGACGGTGCCGCCTGAGGCGGCGGCCTGCGCCTGCAGGGAAATTCGTGCGGCACACGGCACGCGCACCCGGCGATCAGCGACGGCCCCGAGCTGCCACGCCCATCGCTGGCGGCTCCGGTCACACAGAGCCAGGACACACCCGCCAGGCCAGGCTGCAACAAGCAGGGCGCGCTGCGACTGGAAAGCAAGCGCAAGAGGGCTGGCCTGCAGGGCGGCCTGGCTGTAGACGTAGCCGTTGGGCAGCGCCATCGGCGGGTTGTCGCCATCCATGGGCGCCCTGCGGCAGGGGCGGCGCGCACGGCGGGAATGCGCGGCTCGGTCCTGCGCTGCCCTGCCTCGTCGGCCCTGAGAGTGGTAAGGGCGATCCACAGTTGCGCCCCCCACTCACCCCTGCGCGGCCCCCCTCCAACCCCCTGCCCCGCCCCACCTGCTGATCGCGCAAATGAGCTTGGAGTGGGCGTGCTTGGCAAAGGGCAGCCCCGTCGCGAGAGCACGAAAGGCCGGCAGGTGCAGAGGGTCCTCCTTGCTGCAGTCGTCGCCCAGCGACTGCGGCGTCTTGAGCGCGCACAACCCCGCCTGGCGGGGAGGCGAGGGGGGCGGGGGTGCGAGGCAGGGGCGGGTTGGACGCGGGGGCGAGCCGTGAGGCCGTTGGCCATTGGCGGCGCAACGCGTACAGCAGGGACTGCGCCGTGCCCAGTGCATTCCCCAGAGCAGGGCCACTCACACCGCCGCCTCTCCCTGTGCCCCGCCCCTTTCTACCCAGGCCCACCGCGCTCCTCAACCCCCCACCCCCACCCCTCATATCAACCCACACACACCTGAAGGTGGATGGACAGCAGCGAGGTGGGGGGCAGCAGGTTGAGGCGGTGCAGCTCCTGGTGAAACAGCCCAACCAGCTCCCCCCACCGCGCCTCTTCCAGCAGTGGCGCGTAGCGCGGGCAGGACGTGGCCGCCGTGAAGGCCAGCAGCGCAGTCACGTGCTGTGCGGCGTAGCGTGGGGAAGAAGATGCACGGGGGCGCGCCATGACGCTGGGGTGGGCAGGATGGGGGCGTCGCCGGGACCACCCCCCATGCGGCCGCTGCCCGCGCCTGTGGCTGCTTGCCACGTGCTGGCTCTCCCCGCACCCCTGCCCACCCCACCCCACCCCCGCCTGCACCTGCAGCCGCTGCATGTGCTGGCCGGCCCAGGGCGCCAGGTGCGCGCGCGCGTAGGCAATGGCCTCCAGCATGCGCCCTCCCCGCACGAGCTCCACAAACTCCTGCGAATGGTGTTGGGTGGTGGGGTCCGAGCTGGATTCACACACAGGGCGCACACCTCCTCCCAAACAAGCTTCCCACTGGCGAAGCCCCCACAGACACACGTGCGAGACAGACAGGAGCGAAACAAGAGGCTGCCAATGCAGCAGGGCAGCCAGGGCAGCAGCGCCGCCAAGTTCGGCCCTGCTACCAGCGCAGCAGGGCCGCCCACCTGCATGCGGAGGTGAAACTCCAGCCCGCTCCGCGCCTTGCGCAGGCGGCCGCGGTGCGCATCGCACCACGCGAGCGCGGGGCGCGCGTCGCGACGGCGCAGCGCCTCCACCACCGCCTGCGCGCCCTGCGGGAGGGAGGGGGCAGGGGCGGGGGGCGGGCCGAGCAGGGGCCCGGCGCAGCGCTCGACCGAAGCCCATGCGCACGAGATCGATCTGCCCCATAGCGAGCCATCTACTGAGATTGAGAGAGAGAGACCTGCGCAGACCGACCCAGATTGACCTACCTCGTAGATGTGAGCGTCCACGAGGTCCCGGATGCCGGCCTTGGCGGTCAGCGCGGCCGCCAGCCGCTGGTGGTCGCTGCGCAGCAAGTGGTCGACCTGGGGTGGGGGGGGAGCAGGGGAGGGGTGGGAGCAAGGGAGGACACTGCGCATGGGCGTGGGAGGGGGCGATGGGCACGAGGGCTGCGAGCTGCAGGCCATGCGCCAACCGGGTTGCCCGCCGCCCCCGCCCACCGCGCGCCCTCTTCCGCTTGCCACGACCTTGCAGAGCGGGGGCCTGCCACGTCCCCAGCCGCCTGTCCCTCGCAGCCCCCGCCACGCCCTCTCGCCTGCCCACCCCGCCGCGCCCTCTCCCATGCCCACCAGCAGCCGGTCAATGCGCTTGCGGCTCCACTCAATGTGGCCCTCTGTGGGCGGCGGCCCCAGGTCGCGCAGGTGGTCAAGCCGCGCGTGGCAGCGCGCCACCTCCGCCTGCTCCACCGCCCCCGTGGCCTCCAGCTGCGAGGTGTGCAGCGCGCTGGGTGCGGTGAGCGGGCTCGCGGGGCGGGCGCGGAAGGCCGCGGCGTGGGTAGCAATGCGGCGGGGGCTACCACCCCGCGCCAGGAGGCCGGTCCCACCTTTCGCTTGAGGCTCTGCAGCTGCTGGACGTAGGCCTCCAGCTGCTGCACCGCCTGCTCGCGGGGGGGCGCCCCCGCCGCCAGCGCCGCCACGCCGCGCTGCACCGCCTCCACATCGTCGATCACATACTTTCGCTCTCGTGTGGTGCGCTTCAGGGACTCGAAGGGGACCTGCAGCGGGCGAGCGGGTGCAGACTGAGCGAGCCTCGTGCGCGAAGAAGATGGCTCGAGGGCCTCCGAACTCACTCTTATCAGGGAAGACTCCAGATCCATCTTTTAGAGCGTGAGAGTGGAGAGAGGCGCTCCAGAGCTACGCAAATTGCCTCCACGCCTTCCACCTCTTGGATCGCTTCTCCCCAACGCCAGATCGCATTTGGACTGAATCCGCGATGACTTGATCGTGACATATGGCGAAAAAAGACAAGGCGCAGGCCCAGCAGGCCGCGCCTGCAGGCCAGCAGGCGCCTGCGCAGGCCCCCGCTCCCCAGCAGGACGTACGGCAGCACTATTATGCGTCGGATGGGCTGCTCCAGATCCACTCCATCAAGCAGAGCGACAAAGTGGACAGGGTGGCCTTTCATCCCGTGCAGCCCTGGCTGGCGATCGTGCAGCGGGACAGCTGCGTGCTGGTGTGGAACTACGAGAGTGGCGAGGTGCGCCAACCGCCCGCCGCCGCCAGCTCGTGCCGCCGCTTTGACCGCCCCACGCTCACGCTTCACCCGCCCCCACAGGTTGTCTACCAGACGCAGCTGGGCGGCGCTGACGACGGCGCGCTGCAGGAGGCCGCGCTGCACGCGCGCGCCGCGCGCGAGGCGGCGGCCGCCGGTCTGCCGCCGCCGGCGCCGCTGTCGCCCAGCCGCGAGGCCTCGCTCGCGTCCAAGAACACGGCCTCGGGGGCGGTCAGGGACGTGCGCTTCTTCGACCTAGATGTCGCCTTCTGGCAGGTCGCCACCTGCCACAGCATGCGCTACAACACCTATGACGCCTCCACCATCCCGGCCATGGGTGCGCGCGGGCGGTAGGAGCGGAGGGGGGGATTGTGAGGGTGCAGAACGCGCAGCAGGGGGAGACAGGGGGGCAGACACCGGATGCGCGCAGCGTGCGCAGGCGGAGCGCAGGCTACCGCCGCCCTCTCCGGGCGAGGGGCGCACGAGCATCTCGCGCCTTGCACCGAGCCGCCTCCCCCTCGCCCCCGCCCCGTGCAGGCCGGCAGCCGGCGCTGGCCCACCGCCGCTGGCTGGTGATGGCCTGCGAGAACAAGGTGGTGCTGCATGACCTGGCCTCGGCCGACTCCCGCGACATCCCCCGCGCCTGCTTCGACAGCAAGGCCCCCACCTGCCTCGCCTTCCTCCTCCTCAACCTCCCCAGCCTGGTCGAGTACGGCGCCGCGGCGGCCGCCGCCGGTGCGGGAGCTGATGCCAACGAGGGCGGCGGCGCCACGGGAGGCGCGGCGCCGGGGCCAGGGCCGCGCGGCGGCGTGGCGGCCGCCGCACGCGGGCCGCGCGCCGAGCTGGCGCCGGTGCTGGCGGTGGGCACCTCTGGCGGCGCGATCTACCTGCTCGACCTGCAGCGCGCGACCTGCTACGCCAAGCTGAGCGGCCACAAGAGCGCGGTGACCTCGCTGCAGCCGCTGGCGGCCGAGGCGGCGGGCGGCCCCGACCTGCTGGTCTCCACCTCGGCCGACGGCACCGCGGCGGTGTGGGACCCCTCGCGCACGCCGGGCCGCGGGCCCGACCGCGAGCAGCCGCCGGCGCGGCAGTGGAAGGCGCACGATGGCGGCGTCGCGGCCGCCGCGCTCTTCCAGTTGCGCGAGGCGGGGCGGGGCCTGGCTCCTGCGCTGCGCCTGGCCACGCTGGGGGACGATCGCAAGCTGGCGGTGTGGAACGTGGGCGGTGCCTGGGGCGCAGTGGGGCGCGTGCAGCCGCTGGCCAAGGGTGCCTGCCACTCGGTGGGCTGGGCGCCCTGGGCCGGCGCGGCCATGGGCGCACACCCCGCGCTGGTGCTGGCCACAGGTGGGCGCCGCCGCGCCGCGCACGCTGCAGCCTGGCATCCGCCGTGCAGGCCCTGCCGGCGCCATTGGCGCGCCTGGCCTGCCCTCCTGCCTGCGCCGCCCTCTTCCATTCCTTCGACCCTGAACCCCTCTTCCCTTTTCAGCCGATGCGCCCCTTGCCTCCTCCTCTTATCTGCCTGCTCCGCCTCTGGTCGCGCTCCTCCAGGGGACGTGCCTGCGATCCTGGGTTTCAATCCCTCAACGGGCGAGGTGGTGCGCTACGCGAGCCTTCAGGGCCAGGTGGACCCTGGGACGAAGAAAGTGCCCAAGGTCTACTCTCTCGCTGTGCACCCCACCCGGTGAGAGGCGACGCGGTGGGAGAGGGTGCGTCGGTGCCGGCACAAGCACTTTCCCGTCGGTTCGGCGAAGGCCGTCGCCATTCGAGAGTGGGAGTGCATAGCGATGCAGGCGGGGAGGGGAGCTGGCAAGGCGCGGGCTGCGCGCGGGCGCCAACCCCTCTCGCTCGCGCTGGCGCCCGCCCCCCCCCCCCCC
>PCFQ01000058.1:2317777-2342776 GCA_003063905.1 Chlorella sp. A99
CCCCCCGCGCGCAGGCCGCACCTGCTGGCCGTCGCCACCAACACCGGCGCGGTGCTGATGGCTTTCAACACACTGGAGCGCCCGGCGGTCGTGGCGCTGCCCGCCCAGGTGGTGACCCTGGAGGCCCTGATGGCGGGCGCGGCCGCCGACAAGGGCGGCGCCGGCGGCAAGGAGGGCCGGCCCGAGGGCGGCCGGGGCGCGCAGGGCCTGACGTACGTCATGGCTGCCGGCGGCCGCCTCTGGTCCACCGCGCTGCGCCTCGAATCGCAGCGTGCCGAGGGCGCAGCGGAGCGCAGCGTGCGCCTCGAGGCGAGCGCGCCCGAGGCGATTGCGGGGCTGGACCACCCCGGCTGCCCGGTGCTGGCGTGCAGCCCCTCGGGCCGCTCCATCAGCGTGGTGTGGCCGCAGGTGCGCGCGCACGCATCCTGCCGTGCCGCTCCACGCTGTGCGCGCCCCGGCCTGCCCGCTGGGCCCTTGCTGGCCGAGCGCCAGTGCGCTGCTGACCCGCTGCTCTCTTCCCCCTTCTGCGAGTGCTCCTGTGTGCCCCCCTCCGGCTTGCCCCTCTCCCTCCCCCTGCTTCCCCACCCCTCCTCGCCCCTTCCTCCACTCCTTTACCCTTCCCCCCGCAGCTCCGCGCCTACTGCGTGTACAGCCTGGCGCCCAGCGGGGTGTGGGAGGCGGTCGACCGCGGCAGCGGCAACTGCGTGGCCTGGGCGGGCGGCCTGCCTGCTTACGCGGTCATCTCGGTGCCTAACATCCCCACCGTCGCCCCTAGGACCAAGAAGGTGGGTGGATGGAGAGAGCGGAGCGAGTGGGTGGGTGGTGAAGGGCAGCAGTGCTCTCTGGCAGGGCTGGAAGGGTGCAAGTCCGCGGCGCGAGGTCTCGGGCAGCTGGAGGTCAGGGAGACATGGCGCCAGGCTGCATGGGGGCACGCAGCCACACTCTGGCACTCGGATGGCTGGGTGGCTGCTGTGCATTCCGCGTCACCCGGCGTCCTCCCATGGCGGCCCCCTCCTGCGCAGAGCCTGTTTGGTGGCCCCAGCCGCAAGGCCCAGCTGGAGGCGGAGGAGGCGGCGGCCGAGATGGCAGCGCGCGCCGCCACCGCCGCCACCTCTGTCGCGGTGCACGTGGTGGACGAGACCCGTGGCGCGCAGCACATCGCAACTCACGAGCTGCGACTGGGGGGGCAGCAGCCGGTGCTGCTCCACGGCGGCGGACTGCTGGGGGTGGTACTGAACAAGCGTTATGCCGGGGACGGTGGCCATGGCGGCGCGGGCGAGCAGGATGGCGGCTGGGCGCACCAGGGGCGCGCGATGCAGCTCTTCAGCTGGCGGGGCGGCTTTGCGCCAGTGGGACCGGAGCTGCCGGAGCCGACGTGGGTGGCATGGGAGCCCGAGGTGCGGCGGGAAGCAGGGCGTAGGGAGTGGGGCGGCCGGGGCAGGGGCAATGAGGGGCGCTCGGCGGCGCGCCTGCGCAGGCCCTGTCCACAGCAGCATGCACGTCAGCGCATCAAGCAAGCAGGTCGCGCCGCTGGGCAGCGATGATGAGGACGAGCTTGGCCACTCGCTCCTCACTCGTTCCCCCACCCCTCGCTCTCCGCCCCTCCCCAGTGCACGACGGTGGCGCTGGCCTACCCCCGCGCCGTAGAGCTGTGCGCCACGCGACCCTCCTTCCACCGCTTCGCCTCGCTCGCGCTGGCCGACACGACGGCGGGGCTGTGGCAGAGCCGGCAGCTGTTTGTGGCGGGGCTGGACAGCCTGCACGTCGTGTTTGCCGACCCGGCAGAGCGGTTTGTGCAGCCCGTGCGCCTCGCGTCCTTCCAGGGCGGCGTCGATTCCAAGGCGACGCTGGGTGAGGGCGGGGCCGGGGGCGGGTGGGCCGGGGGACTCCTCTGAGGGCGTGCAAAACCGTCTGGTGCCGAGCGCTCTGAGCTGCTCCGGGGGCGGGGGCGCCGCGCGCTGACCGCTCCCCCAGCGTCGCTGTGTCCGACTCTCCTTCCCTGCGCGTGCGCCCCCCTGCCCGCGCGCAGCCGCGCCCGACACGACGCCGCTGCCGCCGGAGCAGATGCGGCCGGCAGGCGTGCTGGTGCTGGCGGGCGTGCGGCACAGCTACCTGTGGCTGGCAGACGGCCTGGGCCGCCCATTCCTGGTCTCGCTGCGCCACCCGGGGCTGCGCCTGCGCTGCCTGGCGGCGCGCGGCGAGCTGAGCACGGCGCGCACCATCGCGGAGCGGGGGCTCAGCCCCGCCTTCCACGATGGCGTGGCGCGCTTCCTGGCGGCCATGGGCGGCGCGGGGGGTGGCGGCGGCGCGCCGCCCGGGGTCAAGGAAGCGCTGCTGCTGCCCGGGCTGTCACCGGCGACGGAGCTGGCGCTGGCGGTGCGCGTGGGCGCATGGGACCGCGCCGCGCGCTGCTTCCAGGCGCTGGCGCTGGGTGTGGCCGACCGCGGCCTGCTGCTGCTGGCCGACCGCGGCGAAGGCGCCGCGAGTGCCGCCGCCGGCGCCGACATTGCAGGCCGCCTGGGGGGGCTGTCGCTGAGCGACACGCGGGGGGAGGAGGCTGTGGCGGCCATCCTGGAGCAGCACGCGCAGGCGGCGGCCGGCGCGGGGGGGCTGGCGGCATTCGGCTTTGAGGAGCGGGGCGGCGGCACGCCGGGCAGCGAGCCGGGCCAGGCGCAGCAGGCCAACGGCGTGGCGGGCGCGGCGGCGGGCGAGGGCGAGGGGGCAGCAGATGCGGAGGAGGGCCAGGCAGCAAGGGAGGCAGCGGATCCTGTCGACTGGGATGGACCCCTGCGCCGCGCGGCGGCCGCTTCCGCGTCGGACGCCGGCGGGGAGGGCGAAGGCAAGCCGCCGGCGGGCGGCGCTGCCGGCGCCGCCGCGGCCGCCGCGCCGCCCGCGGCGGGGCCCGAGGAGCGCGCGCGCGTCGAGCGGGTGACGCGGCTGGGCCTGCGGTTTGCGCAGGAGGCGGCGGCGGCGGGCGAGCCGGACGCGGCGCGCTCGGCGCTGGGCGTGCTGGTGCGGTTCGCACACCAGCTGCCGGCGCCGCTGCTGGCCGAGCTGGTGTTCCGCGTGGGGCAGTGCCGCATGACCGAGAGCGCGCGCAACCTGGCGGCCGCCGCGGCGGCGGGCGGCCCCGCCGCCGGCGCACTGCACGACCCCGCGTCCGCCGCGCTGCTGGCCGCGCTGGTGGGCGGCTACCACGGCGGCTCGGTGCAGGCCACGCTGGAGGGCGCAGGGCTGGCACCGCTGGCGGCAGTGCACGCGGCGGTGTGGGGGAGCGGCAACGGTGACGGGGCGCTGGCCGACTGGGCGCGGCAGCTGGCGGCGGCGCAGCCCGGCGGAGGGCGCGTGGTCATCCAGCCGCCCGTGGCGTAGCTGGGGCGCTCGGCTTGCATGCTCGCTCCCTGCTGTAATCCTGCTGCGGTCCAAAAGATTGGGAGGGCATGGAAAATGTGGGGACACATGAATGAGGCGAGTCTCTGGCTGCTCTCTTCATGGAACAGTCGCCTGTGGTGCCCGCAGGGAACGGGAGGGAGCGGCATCGGCCTCCCCCCCGGAGGGGATCTACGGCCGACGCCGTGATGCCACACTGTGGCAGGCGTGCCACACGCCGTGGCACGCCTGTCCGTTCCACGCGCCGCCGCAACCGCCGCTGCTGCTCGAAGCCCTGCCCCCCCCCCCCCCCTCAGATGCATCCTGGCCCCTGGCTTTCCTTTTGGCCGGCTTGGGCTGGACGGGGGCAATGAGCCATACATTCGGCTTTCTACCTTGCCGCTCGTGTATGAGCAAGAACCCCAGACGAGGCTGGGGGTCATTCCGCGCGCCATTTTGCTTCATTAGCACGCCTATAGACCCGCTGAAGAGCGCTCAACGCCGTCAGATCAGCGCAGATGGAGGAGAGCCGCGTCGGCGGCAAAGAACTGCACGGCCGTCCCACACAGACGTCAGCCATCCTCTGCCGCAACCCCAGGCCCTGCAGGCGCGCCCCAGGAGGCCTGAGGCGCAACGAGGATTGCTCAGGCCGCGTGGGCCTATACCTGCGCGCCGCGGCGCTAGCGCCATGTACCACTCGCTGACCCGTCCTATGCCGTGCCCTTTTGCAGGTTTGGGGACAAGTGCGCCTTTGCCCACAGCGGCCAGGAGGCGGCCACGTTCCGCGAGCGCTGGGGGCGGGGCCACGTGCGCACGGTGTGCGGCGCGCGCGCTCACTGCTGCATGCGAATATGGCGGATGATCTGCACCGTGCTCACAAAGGTCTACGCACAACTCTGCAGCCGCGGATGATCTGCCACCCCTCCAAGTACAAGACCGTGCTCTGCAGCTTCTGGGAGCAGGGCGCTTGCCGGTGGGCGCCGGGCGCTGGGGAGGCCACGCCCGTGGTCGCATGGGTGTTCGCCAGCACGCGTGCTGTGCTCACATGTGTGACCCAACTCTGCGCATGCTCTGCGTGTGACACGCCTCCTGCCTCCCTGCAGGTATGGGGACGCGTGCTCATTTGCGCATGGAGAGGACGAGCTGCTGTCCCAGGCCCCCAGCAGCAGCCCCAGCAGCAGCAGCAGCAGCCAGGGCGACGGCAGCAGCGCCTCCACCTCGCCCACCGCCCGGCCCCGCGGCGGGCGCCCCGCCCGCTGCGACGAAGGCGGCGCCGCGCCCGAGGTGGGCGCAGCTCGCGCGGCTGCACATGCGCGTGCTTGGTCGATGCTGCGCTGCAGTGCCTGTCGCATCCCATCCCTGCCTCCCCTCTGCTAATGTGCCCTTCCCCCTGCCGCCCCGCCCCCTGATGCCTGCCTGCCTCCCTCTTCCTCAGGAGGCGGTGTACGCGGCCTGCTGGGCAGCCACATACCACCAGCGCCGCCCTTCGGCCTCCTCCGGCAGCGGCGACCCGCCCTCCCTCCTGACCGCCCCGCCGCCGCTCAAGTCATGGTGCGACTTGCGCTGCAGGCAGCATGCCTGCCGATGCGCGCACACGCGCCGCGATGGGGCGGCTAGCGCTGATGCCTGCTCGGCGGCTGCCTGCTGGTACGCCCCCCTTCCTGTGCAGCATGACCTTGGAAGGGGGCCGGAGCTCGCCGACCTGCGTGGTCAGCCCCAGAGGCCTAATCTCCGGCGCCACGAGCATCGAGGGGGGCGAGGGCGAGCGGTGGGAGGGCGAGGATGCGGCCGCCTTCGGCGCGGCGGCCGCGGCCTGTGGCGGCGACGCGGCCGAGGGCGCGGAGGCCGAGGCCGGCGGCGCGGCGGCCGAGGGCACGCAGGCAGAGGCCGGCGGCCCGCGGCGCGAGGCGGCGGCGGCCGAGGGAGAGGTAGCAGCCTATCCAGCGCCGCATGGACTGGATGTGGTCGAGGCCGCTGAGGCAGCAGCCCTGGAGGCGGCAGTGGCGGCCAGCACGCCGCCGCTGAGCCCCCAGCATCAAGACTGCTGCTGGCACGGGCCGCCCTTTGGGCCGCTCCTCGGGCCCCCTCTCCTCCCTTGCCCCTGCCCCCCGCCCGGCCCCCCTTTCCTCCCTTGCCCCTGCACCCTGCTGAGTCCAGTGCTGGTGGCTTTCTACCCGCTCCCCTGCCCCTGGTACGAAGTCTGAACTGCCGGCAACAGCCTGCTGCAGGACCCATTCTTTCTTCATCCCGCTGGCGATGCGAATAGAGGTGTGCAGCTAGGGGTGTGCGGCTGCACATGGCCTGCGCTGGCCCGCCAAATTTACAGTGGAGATTCGTGCTTCTTCTGCGTTCTCCCCGTACTGATGAATACTGCCCGGGGCGTGCTGTTTTCGTCTGCATCTGTGTGTGGCTCTCCCCCTCTCCTTGTGAGGCGGCTCCGCCCGACCTCGGTCGCCCCTCCCTCCCACCCCACCATTCTAGAAAGATTCTTCTTTTTCTGTTGCCCCACTGACACCTCAAAGCGTGATAGCGTGCCACGCTCACTGCAGGATGTGTTGCGGGGCGGAGCCACAGCAGTGGGGGGCGGGGCGGAGGCGGTGCCAATGGCCCTCTATCTTCCTGGCCTGCCCTCGTTCTCACGAGCTGGCATTGGCCCCTCGAAGTGCTCCACGCGTCCAGCAGCTTTTTGCGGCCTGTCAGCAGCCATGCCGCTGGTGGTGATCGCTGGGCTGCCTTGCAGCGGCAAGACTCGCATTGCACAGCAGCTGGAGGCGGTTTTCAGAGAGCGTGGGCTGGAGGTGGTGATCGTGGACGAGCCATCGCTCCATCTCGAGCGCAACCAGAGCTACAAGGGTGCGAAGTCGGTGGCGCATCGGCGTTGAGCGCGGTGCCTCAATGCCCGAGCTGCGGTGGGGGCGGCTGGCTGCTGGCCCGCCCCCCGCCCCCCATGCACCGCGCCGCGCGCCCCTCTGCGCAGATGTCCCAAGCGAGAAGAACACGCGCGGCCTGCTCAAGGCCGCGCTCGAGCGCAGCCTGGGCCGGCGGCGCGTCGTGCTTTTCGACTCTCTCAACGCCATCAAAGGCTTCCGCTTTGAGATCTACTGCCTCGCCCGCCAGGCCGCCGCGCGCTACTGCGTGCTGCACGTTGACACGCCGGCAGAGACGTGCAGTCGGTGGAACGCGGAGCGGCCAGAGCAGGAGCGCTACAGCGAGGCGGTGTTTGAGGACCTGGCTGGACGCTTCGAGCGGCCAGACTCGCGCAACCGGTGGGAGCGGCCGCTCTTCGCGCTGCGCCCGGCACTGGGGGAGGAGCTGCTGGCGCGCGCGGTGGCAGAGGTGGCCGCGGGCATGGACCCCGCCGGCGGCGGCGGGCGCGGGCTGGGCAGCGCAGCGCCTCCGCCCGACGCAGTGCTCGAGGCCCGTGCGGTGAAGCAGCTCATGCCCAACCTGTCCACTCACCTCAACTGCGCGGTGCTGTCGGGTACGGGCCGGGCCGCAGGAGCAGCGAGCACGTGGAGGTGTCGCCAGTGGGGGCGCGGGAGTGCAGGCATTGGCGGCAGGGGCCCGCACTGCTGTGCGTGCTGGCGCATTGGTTTCCGACACAACGGTTCCCCGACGCCCCCGCAGCCACCAACTTGCAGTACGAGATCGACCGGGCGGCGCAGGCGGTGGTGGAGAGGATAGCAGAGGCGCAGGCGGCAGCGGGCGCGTGTCCGCCCGGCGTCGTCGCCTTTTCCGCCAGTGGCAGCACCTCGAGCGGCACTGAGGAGCGCCACGGCGGCGGTGACGCCGTGGCCGCCACGGCCCTGCAGCTGGACGTGTCGCGGCCGATGCTGCTGCCCGAGCTGCGGCGGCACAAGCGGACGTTCATGAAGCTGACAACCAACCAGACCTGGGTCCGGGTGCCCGACGCAGCGGCGGCGCAGCGCCTGTTTGTGAACTACCTGCGGCAGCAGCTGGTGGCGCAGCAGTAGCGACGCGCCGGTCGTCGCAAGGAGTGCCACCCTGTCGGGGAATGAGCATCTGTGTACAAACCGTGGAGGAGCTTACTACAACTCAGGAGGCACAGCTCAAGTTGCCAAGGGTCAGAGAGATCACGCGGCGCAGGCAGCAAGGACGAGCGCAGGAGGAGAAAGGAAGCCGCACATAAGATGGGCAAGGCGGCGCGGCGGCTTGCACCTCACAGCGCGCCGCTGCTGGGCGAGGGGGATACCACCTCCCCGCGGAGGCTGCGCATGGAGGGCGAGGCCTGGATGCGGCCGCGCCCGCGGCTGGCGCTGCGCAGGGGCAGGTGGAAATGAGAGGCCTGGGGACATATGGATAGGGGAGGTGGGAGTCAGCAGCGGGAGTGGCGCTGCTGCGCGGCAGGAGGCGGCTGCACAGCCTAGTGTGGGAGGGCTGTGCAGCGCGGAAAGGCGAGCGCTTGCCTGGCTCAATGGCTTATCAATGTAGGCTGGTTCGAGCGGCTCTGGTTCGCTGCCGCCGCCGCTGCCGTCGCTGTCGTCAAAGGCCATGGCGTTGGAGTAGCAGAAGGAGATCACGGACGGCACGCAGTCGAGCAGCGACTCGGGCGCGGGGGCCAGGGTGTCGCCGCCGGCGGGCGCGGGATCGGCGGCAGGTGCAGCATTCTGCGGACTGGCGGGCGATGCAGGTCCAGAGGCGGGGGCGATTGCGGTTGCCTGGGCGGTTGCCTGTGGGGTCGGCAGTGCTGCGCCTGCAGTCGCAAGAGCGGCGGAGGGGGCTGTCCTCTGTTCAGCGGTGGTCGAGGCCTTCTTCTTCTTCTTGGGGGCGATGGGTGGCTTCTTGGCAGCATGCTTATTCAGCGCAGGGGCTGTTGTAGGGGCCGGGATGGCGGTTGCAGGTGGTGGCGCATCGGCGGTGATGGGCGGCGGGGCGGGAGCGGACATTGGGGCAGTGGTTGCGGTTGGCCTGGTGGTGCTCAAGCTCTCGCGCGCTGGCCTCAGCGCTCCAACCAGTCGCCTGACTCCGTTAGGCACGAGCGCGACGAAGGACAGCGAGAAGAGAGTGAATACGACAGCCTCCGCAATAGCCAGGCCCGTGGGCATGTCATACCGCCGCCGATTCATTGCGAGTGTTGAGGAACGTGGAAATGTTGAGATTGACAGGGGTAGTTGACAATTCACCCACGCGTCCGTGGTCAGCCGCCGACAGGCGCCTGCCGCCCGAGTCGCAGCATGTCACTGCGACTTGGCAGAACGTCCTGGTTGTATCGGGCAACGCGTTACCCGCCCACGGACCTGTATCGAGCTACATCAATGCCCAGGCAACCAGATCCTGCTGCAGGACGAGCGCGACGCCCTGGCGCTGCCCTGGTGGAGCGGCACTATTCGCGAGCCGCTACAGGACAGAAGCGCAACAGAGAGCAGTGTTCCAAGGACGCAGAGAGTGGCGTGAGCAGTGTGGTGGCAAGGGTGGCGGCGCGGCTCGCAGCTCTGGTATGCCGGGCATCGCGAAGCGGCGTGGAGTTGCAACGCCGGCCTCCTCCTCCCCTTCAGGCCAACACTTCACTGAGCACCTCGCCCAGCACCTTGCAGCATTCGTCAATCTCCTCCTCGCTGACAATGAGCGGCGGCACCAGCCGCACGACGTCGCCCTTGCCGGCGGTGATCACCAGCAGGCCGCGGTCCCGGGCGGTCTCCACAACCTTGCCCGCCATCTGCAGGGTCAATGGCGTGCAGCGCGAGAAGCAGGATGAGGCTGAGCGACAGAGGACTGATTGCGACGGCACCACACCGCTGCGCCGCACCACAGCCGCAGCAGTCACTGCCGCGATCCTGACACGCAATCCCTGCTTTGCAACCCAGCCACCTGCCACCCAGCTGCTCCGGCTCGGCCCCCAGGCTGCCCGCCCCGCAGCTCCAGCCTTGCCCCCTCCGCGCATCAGAGGTGACGCACCTGGTCCAGCTGAATGCCCACAATCAGGCCCATGCCGCGGACCTCCGTGACGTGCGGGTTGCCGCCCACCGCGGCGCGCAGCCCCTCCTGCAGCCGCTTGCCCTTGGCCTCCACCGCCGCGAGGAAGGAGGGGTCGCTGATGATGTCGAAGACTGTGGGGGAAAGAAGGGCGAGTTGGTTTGGAGGCCAGAAGGAGAGGGGTGGGCCAGGAAGGGAGCGCAGTGGGGAGAGGGGTCGCGAGGGGCTGGTTCGCAGGAGAGGCGAAACGTGCCGCCACGCCATGCCACTGCTGCGCACCTGTGCACGCCGCGTGGCAGACCAGGGGGTTGCCGGCAAACGTGGAGCCGTGGTCCCCGGGGACCATTACGTCTGCCACATGCTGCTTGAGAAGCACTGCGCCGATGGGCAGGCCGCCTGGCAAGGGAGGAGGGTGCATGCGTGGATTGCGGGGAGGCATGAGGAGCGGGCCCAGACGGGAGAGGGGCTGGATGGAGCAACCCCCACGGCTTGCACAGCCAACACCGACCCTCCGCACCCCTGGCCAGCGGTAGCTCGGCTGCGGTCGCTCGCCTGCCCGTTCGAAAACACTCGGTGCAATGAATGAGCTCACCCGCCAGCGGCTTTGCCAGGGTCATTATGTCTGGCTCCACGCCATAGTGCTGGTGGCTCCACAGCTTGCCCGTGCGGCCGAGGCCAACCTGCAGCGGCGCGGGCGGCGGGCGGGCCAGCCGCAACGGCGCACTGGCTGGCGGATGCGGGGCCCCTCCAGGCGCTGCGAGCGGGGGCAGCACCCCTCCTCTCGCTCTGCGGCGACAACGGCATCATCGCACCTGCACCTCGTCAAACACCAGCAGCGCGCCGGCCTCGTCGCATAGCCGGCGCAGGCCGGCCAGGAAGTCGCCGCCCGCGGGGTGGATGCCGCCCTCGCCCTGCGCGGGAGGGGGGGTGGGGGCGTGCGAGCGCCAACAGCGTCGTGAAAGGCCGGCAGTCCGCGCTTGCCCTCTCCGTGCCACTGCCTCCCCTTGTCTCCATCAACCCTCCCCGCGCAGGGTGAGCTCCAGCACCCCGCCCGCGTGCCAACCGCAGCACCCCCCTTCCAGCACCCGCGCACCTGCACGGGCTCCACAAACACCGCTGCAGTCTTGCCCTTCTTGATCACCGCCGCCGCCTCCAGGTCCCGGTACGGCACCATCACAGTCCCCGGCATCACCTGCACGGCGACGAAGAGGCAACGCAGTGCAGAATGAGCTTCAGCGGTGGCCGCGGGAGCGGGCAGGGCTGGGGCACGCGACGGCACCCAGGCCGCCGCCCGCACGCTGCGCCGCTGCTGCACCGCCGCAGCGCCGCCGACCCTCCCACGCTTTGCCACACGACCGTCTCCTCCCAAGAGCAGGGAAACGGCAGGGCAGGGCCGCCACCCACCGGCTGGAAGGGCGTCTTATACTGGTCCTTGTAGGTTAGCGCGAGCGAGCCCATGGTGCGGCCGTGGAAGGAGCCGGTGAACGAGACGATCTCGGTGGGCGCGTCCAGCGCGGTGGACGCGTCGTACGGGTCCAGGCCGGCTGCAGTGGGTTGGGGGTGAATGGGGAAAGATGATGAAAGAAAGGTGGGGGGAGAGGGGCGGGGCGGGCGGCGACACGGCACGGCGCGCCGGAACGCAACCAGCTGCAAACGCGGCTGGTCCCGGGGTCCCCACACAGCATTGACACAACAAAACGAAACGACGCACAATACACAAAAAACCAAGTCGACCTGCAGCAACCCCAGCTCACCCTTGACCTTGGCATACTTGCGCGCAAACTTGATGGCTGCCTCGTTGGCCTCCGTCCCCGTGTTGGCGTAGAACACACGGTCAGCGAAGCTGCTCTCCACCAGCCGCTTGGCCAGCTTGACCTGGGCCAGCCCAGAGGGGGGACGGGGGCAGCGCAGTCGGGCGCCCAAACGACAGGAGAGCGCCGCTGCCGCTCCCGGCGCAGTGCCGCCCCTGCGGGGCGGCCGGCAGGGGAGCAAACGCTGCCGCCTATGGAATCATGTGCCACACCCGCGCACCTGGGGCACGGTGTGGAATAGGTTGCTCGTGTGGCTCAGCAGGCCCGCCTGCTCCGTCACTGCCCCCAGCCACCGCGAGTCGCTGTGGCCTGCAGCACCAGCAGCGGCAGCGCGTGCAGCATCGGGCAGGCTGCCTGCTGCTCCGCTGCGTGATGCCACCACAGCAATAGAGCTGCCGCTTGCAGGTGCCCCGTCACAGCAGTACCACCGGCTTGATCCGCCACTCGATCTCCCATCTCTGCCACGCTCATCCTCCCGATCAACAATCCCCCCCTCCCTCTCTATCTCTCTTCCCGTGTTTGCGTGCACCCGCCCACACGCATTGCCCACGCCCACATGCATTGCTCGGACCCACCCAAATGCACCCACATGCACCCACCCAGCGCGTTGACCGCGATCCCGGCAGAAAAGTCCAGGTACTCGTTGCCGTACAGGTCGTACATGCGCGCCCCCTCGCCGCTGACAAACACGGTGTCTGGGCGGCCGTAGGTCTGCAGGATGTACCTGGGGTTCGCAAGACGGGGGGAAGGTCGGTGGGCAGGTCGGTGGAGCGGGCAGGTCGGTGGGAGGAGGGGGAGGGAGCATATGGCCGCTGGATGGGGCTCCTCCTGCCGATGCAACAGCGGCAGTCCCTCCCTCACTTCTTCTCGTCGGCTATGATCTCTTCGGTCATCTGCTTGGCATAGCTGTCGGTCGCCGGTGTGGCGGTGGCCCGCACCGCCCACCCGCCCTGCGCAGCGGAGGTGGCGGCGGGGCGGCGGGCGGAGCGAGCCTGCCATCAGAACACAAAGTCCACACTGTTCCGCATGCACACGGCACAGTGGCAGGGGATCAGCACTGCCAGCTGCAGCCGTAGTCAAGGGTCTGCAGGCGGTTCACCCGCGTGAAGCGCGCTGTCTTTGGTGATCGGCCCTGGGACGGCAGAGGAGCAGAGCCCCGCATGGAGGCGGTCTGTCCGCATGGCGCAGTGGTCCTCACAAGCGACTGCATTGTTGTGAGTCCAACCAGCGCCTCCAGGAGCGCGCCTCCAGGGCGATCTGTGGGACAGCAGAACAGAGCGATTGGGGGCCAGCAAGCTCACACGGCGGGGAGGAAGACGGAAGCGCCGGCGGCGGCGGCAGCAGTGGCCCAGGTGAGTGGCCGATCTGCGAGTGGCCACCATGCATGGCCCTGCCAGCCACCCTGTTCCCGCCGCCTGCAGAATGTGAGTGCCACGCATGAAAGAGTTCACAGAAACAGATTCAGCAGCGCAATAAGTGAGCAAACGAAAGCTAAAGTCGGCCTCCAAGGTCACAAAGTCACCGGGTCAGGCAGCGACGGGCGTGCAAACAGGGGGCGGAGCAGACACGCCACCCTACTGCCCACTGCGGCGGTTGTAGTTGAACGCGCAGCCCAGGATGTCGAGCATGCCCGCCACGCGCGCAACCTGGCTCCCGCCGGCGCCACTGCCGCCAGCCGCGCCGCCGCCGCTGCCGCCAGCCGGCTTGAGGGGCAGTGGTGGATCTGTCATCATTTTTATCTGCCAGGCCAGCTCCCTGCACCTCTCCCCCGCCTCCGCCACCTGCGAAGCAGGGGAGTGCGGCGCGGTGGTGGCGCTCGGCCTGGCGCCCGAGCAAACGCGCCCAAGCAATGCAACAGGCGGGGGAGCAGGCGCAGGGCGCGGCTGGCAGCCAGCGAGCGCGCAGCACAGGCAGCAAGTGCCCACAGCAGCTTGCCCCAACAGACAGCAGCACAAGGAGGACAGTAAACTGCCGACAGAGCAGCTCAAACAGCTCCCACCTGCAGCTTCAGCTTGTCTGCCTCAGCCTCTGCGGCCGTCGCCCTGCGCAAGGCGGCGGCCGCTGCCAGCTCGGCTGCCTCGGCGCGCCGCGCCGCCGCCTCGGCCTCGCTCAGGCCCTCCTCCTCCTCGCCGCCGCCGCCGCCCTCGACGCGTGCCCCCCGGCTGCTGGGCTTTGCGTCGATGTCGGCCGCGGCCGCGCCCTCGGCGGCCGCGGCCGCCAGCTCAGCCACCTTGAGCGACAGCTCTGCAGCAGTGGCGAAGGGCAGCGACAATGGCAGTGCGGGCAATCAGGCGGCAACAATGCCTGGCGGTTCGGTTGGGCACCTGCACGCCCCATGTCCTATGCCGGCCACGCGGTCCTGCCACCCAGCCCACCTATCTTGGCGGCCTCTGCCGCCTCGGCCCATGCCTGCACCTCTGCCAGCCGGCTCCTGCGGACACGGAGGCGGGCACCGGCAACGAAGAAGTCGGATGGACCGCAGTTTGTACGAGCAGCATGGCTGAGCAACCAACCACGCACGAGCCTGCCCCTCCAACTGCTGCCCTTGACTGCTGCGCCGTGGCGCCCGCTCCTGCCCTCTGGGGTGCGCCCATTCTGCTGCCCTCCCACCCTGTGGCCCCGTCCTTCCGCGAGCCGACCACCCACCTGGCCTCGTGCAGCTGCTTGTCCAGGCTAGCAATCTGCTGCTGCAGCTCGCCCTCCCGCTCCTGCAGCGCGGCCGCCGCCGCCGCCTGCGCCTCTGCCGCCTGGCGGTCCAGCGCGGCCGCAGCGTCGTCGGCCGCGCTCCTGGTTGCTGCAAGCGACGCCTCGAGCGACGCCAGCTTGGTGCCCTGGGCCGCCAGCTCGGCCTGCGCCGCCGCCGCCGCTGCCTCGGCCGCATCGCGAGCGGCGGCCGCCGCCTCCAGCTCGCCCACCACGGATGCACGGTCCGCGAGGGCGGCCTCCGCGGCCTGCGTGGCCTCGCCCACGCGCGCGGCGGTCTCGGCGGCGGCGGCCTGCGCGTCCACCACCACTTGCTGCATGGTTGCCACCTGCTCGCTCAGCTCCTGCTCTTTGCGCTTGAAGCCCGCCTGTCGCAGCAGCAGATTGGTGCTTGTTGAGAGACGGATTAGTGTTGGCAGGCCAAGATGAGGGCCAAGCACGCCCGCGGGCCGCGTGTACGTCCGCATCGCACATAGTCTGGCGCCCCGGCCGGCCCCGCCCACCTGCACCACGATAAACCGCTTCTGCCGCTCCGTCGCCAACTCTTGCTGCTTCGCCACCTCGGCGCGCGCGGCCGCCAACGCTACGCCGGCCTCCGCCAACTGCCCTGCCAGCTCGTCGCAGCGCGCCTGCAGCTGCCGCTGCGCCTCGGCCGCCTGCGCCGCCGTCGCCGCCGCACCATCCAGCGCCTCGGCCCTGGCCTGCAGCGCCCCCAGCTCCGCCCGCGCCGCGTCGCGCTCCTGCGCCGACTTGGCCAGCTCCTCCCTCGCCAGCTCCAGCGCGCGGTCGCCTGCGGCGCCAGTCTCAAACGCGGCCTCCTCCCGCGCCGCCTCTACCGCCGCAGCGACCTCGCGGTCCAGCCGCGCCTGCCACCGCTCCTCGGCCGCGGCCGCGGCCGCGGTCGCCTCGGCGCGCGCGCCCTCCAGCTCGCGCTGCGCCGCCTCCACCTCTTCCTGCAGCTCACCCACCAGCTCGGTGCTCGCGGCCAGCTTGGCAGTGGCCTCTGCGAGCTGCTGCTCCAGCTGGCGTACGGCGGCCGCCGCCTCTTCGCGTGCCGCCTCGGCGCCCACCACCGCCTGGCGCAGCTGGTCCGCGGCGGCTTCGGCCGCGCCGGCGCGCTGCTGCGCCTCCTTGACTGCGGCGGCCGCGAGGCTGGTCTCTGCCTTGGCGCCGTCACGGAGCGCCTCCAGCTCTGCACCAACGGAGGGGGGGACGGGCAGCCAGGGCGGTCGGCATGCGCCGACTGCAGCAGGCAGCCGAGGGCATTCACCCTTGCCGAGGATCCACGAAGCGGGACACGGCCAAGCCCAAGCAACCCACCATTTTCCTTGGCCTCCAGCGCCGCCCTGGCCGACGACAGCTCACTCTGAAGGCGCTCCACTTTTGAACCCAGTTCTGCCAGCCGCTCGTCCTGACCCACGCCGCCTGCTACCGCGCTGCTGGCCTGCTCCGCAAGCTGGCCCTCCAGTGCTGCGATGCGCCCCTGCGCCTCGCCGAGCTGCTGTCGCACAGCCTCCGCCTCCTCGGCCGCTCGCGCTGCCCCGCTCGCCTGCTCCTCAGCTGTCGCGGCGGCCGTCTGCAGCTCCTGGCAGCGCTGCTCCATCTCTGCAACCCTGGCCGCTTGCTCCTGCTGCGTGTCCACCTGCTGCTTGGCCGCCGACAACTGGCGCTCCAGCTCGCCGGCCGCCTTCTCCTGCCTCTCCAGCTTGCCCTGCAAGCGCGCCACTTGCGCGTGCGCCGCAGCCAGCGCCGCCGCCGCCTCGGCGGCGGTGGCGGCCGACTCGCTGACCTCCTCGGCCGCCTGCCGCGCCTGCTGCGTGCTTTCCAGCTGTGCGCGGAGGTCGTCCTGCAGTTCGCGCAGCTGCTCCAGCTGCACGCGCGCCTCGCGTAGCTGAGCCTCCGCCTCCGCCGCCGCCGCCGCGCCCTGCTCGACCTGTGCGCGCAGCGCCGCGGCCTCCACCCGCCCTTCCTCCAGCTGCCGCTCGAGCAGCTCCGCACGCTGCTGCGCGGCAGCGGCGCTGCCGGCGGCATCCGCCGCCCCCCGCTCCGCCTGCTCCGCAAGCTGGCCCTCCAGTGCTGCGATGCGCCCCTGCGCCTCGCCGAGCTGCTGTCGCACAGCTTCCGCCTGCTCGGCCGCCTGCGCCGCGCTGCTGGCCCGCTCCTCGGCAGCTGCCAGCGTCGACCGCAGCGCCGCCGCCTGTGCAGCGGCAGCGGCCGCCGCATCAGCTGCCTGCCTGACCGCCGCCGCCTCCTGCTGCGCTGCCGCTGCCTGCTGTCGCGCCGCCTCCAGCGCGGCGCGTGCCTCCTCCGCATCCTGCGTCGCTGCCGCCAGCTGATCGCGCAGCTGCGCCGCTTCATCCCGTGCGGCGGCAGCGGCGGCGGCTGCCGCCCCGAGCTCGGCAGCGCTTGTTGCGGCGGCGGCGGCCGTCGTCTCTGCGCCGCCCGACTTGAGCTGCTCCAGCTCCGCTTTCAAAGAGGCCACGTCGGCCAGGGCCGCCTCCTTGGCCTGCTTCATAGACAGAAACTGCTTCTTGGCCCAGGCGACCTTGTGCTTCATGGCAGCCACCTCCTCGCCCGCGGCCGACGCCATCACGGCGCTCTCGTCGCCGGCCGCCGCCGCCGCCCGTGCCGCGTTGAGCGCCCCCTGCAGCTCGGCCACCTGTGCCCGCAGTCGCGCCGCCTCTGCCGCCGCGGCTTGCTGCTGGTGCAGCTCCCGCCGCAGCGAGGCGAGTGCGTTGGTCGAGCGCTGCACCTCCCGCTGCGCCACCGCCTTGGCATCCAGCGCCGCTTTCAGCTGCTCCCTGCTGTCCTCCAGCTCGCCCAGCGCGTCGGCGGCTGCCTGCGCAGCGCCACAGAATCAGGTCTGCCATGCAAAACAGGCACAGGAGGAGCACCGCACATGCCCTGCTCCCTGGCAAGATGCCCCTACCTGGGGGCTCCTGATTAAATGCCTGCCACGCTCACCGACTCGACGGATTGCAGGCACGCCTTGAGCTGCGCATTCTCTGCTGCGAGCTCAACGCCGTCGCTGCCAACGCCCTCGCCCGGGTGGCCGCCATTCCCTATAGCACGATCGTCATATCCCTCTGTGGACTCCTCGCCGTCATCCTGCAATGGCCAGGCAGCTGGACCAATCAGCGAGAGCGCGCGCACACGTGTGCGTCCGGAAGCGGGCACCCGCCACCTCTGCCCCTCCCGCCTGCGGCTGCCAGCCGCGCACCTGCACCGCCGACACCAAGTGGTCCTGCAGCCGCGTTATCTGCTCGCGCGCGGCATCCTGCGAGGCAGCAGGCGCGGGGGGAGCCCAACCGAATGAGGTGGCACCCAGGAGCCGCTACGGCCTTACTGGCGCTCCCATGCGCACCAGATCAAGCTGAGCAGTCACATCCTGCAAGCCCTGCGCGGCTTGTTGGCCGAGCGCTTGAAGGGAGCTCCACATACTGCCGCCAGCGGAATTGTCAAGGCACTAGCATCGCACAAAGGTAACAGAACTGCTTCAGCAGAGCGATCGATCGCCCAGGTGCGCCCCACTGCCTGCCTCCCGCCTCCCGCGCCCCGCCCGCCTCCCCGCCTTTCCTCCCGCCCCCGCTCCAACGCGCCCGCTCCAACGCCCCCGCTCCAACGCCCCCGCCCGCTCCAACGCCCCCGCTCCAACGCGACACTGTTGCTGTTCGCCCGACACGATCAGCTGGTCTGCATGCTCTGGCATGCTAGGCCCATCCCCGGCCCGTGCTGCCAAGGCCCTTGGCCCAAGGGCCGAATCTGACGTCACCGGCGCGCAGGCTGCCTGCCAGAGAGAAGCACATGCGCATTCCCACGCATTCCTGCACGATGCCGAGGCATGTATGATGGGGCGGTTGTGATCAGTTCACTGCTGCCTTCCTACCGCTGCCACCCGCCCCGCCACCTGGCGCGCCGCCCCAACTGTACCGCCCCATCATGCATTCCTCCCTCTCCTCATCCTTGCAGCACACTCCTCGTTGCTCCGTTTCAAGGCATCAAGGCCAGAGCGCCCTGCGCTCTCTACAAAGCGTTTCGGTAGGCCGCAGCCACGATCAGGCGGCTCTGGATCTCGCTATGGTTCACAGTACCCTGTTAGCTCTGGCAAAGGCTGCCACGGGTGAGCACGAGCAAGTGGCCGCTTGTTTTCACCCCGCTGGGCGACTTTCGCTGCTCGGCTCGCTGATTATGAAGCGTGGATATCGGGGGACATGCACAGGATAACAGGATAGCCCTCCACAGTTCGTGCCATCCACCGGCACCCGCCTCCCGCCTGGTGCAGGCAGCGATTGGACGCTGAGCCGCGTGATCAAGCACCTTCCCCCTGCGATCGCCAAGTTCTCGGCGCGTCGCACCGCCTGCCTGGCCCTGCCTGCGTGCACGCCTGCCGCCGCGCCCGCACGCGCGCCGCGCCCCGCAGCTCCCATCGCACCCGACGTGGTCTCCCACCCGCCCCCTCGCGCCGCAGGAGGTGGTGGCCGACCACGGCCGCGGCTCCTACGTCTACACGACCGACGGGCGGCGTCACCTGGACATGGCCTGCGGCATTGGCACGCTGTCCACGGGGCACTGCCACCCCCGCGTGGTGGCCGCGATCCAGGAGCAGGCCGCCAATATCATTATGGCGCAGCAGAACATCTTCCCCGCCTCCAAGCCCATGGCGAGCGCCGCAGCAGGGCCAGCCTAGGGGCCCACGCTGCGCCGCGCCCCCGCCGCAGACCGCGCGGCGCCCCGCCCGCCCGACGCCCGCACATCCCGCCCGCCCCGACTTCCACCAACCCACACCTACTCGCCATTCATCCCCTCCCTCTCTCTCTCAGGTCGAGCTGCTCCACCGCTTTGACCGGATCATGCCCAGCGAGCTCTCCCAGTTTGTGTTCTGCAACAGCGGCAGCGAGGCGGTGGACAATGCCATCAAGATGGCGCGCAACGCCACCGGCCGCCAAAACGTCATCTGCTTCGAGGTGGGGCGCGGGCGGGCGGGGCGTGTGTGGTGGGTGGGAGGCAGAAGAGCGAGGGCGAGCGGCGGGCGCGTGCAGAACACGCGCGCCGCTCGAGGGCCGCATGCGCGGTTTGTTGGGAGGGCTGCTCGGCGCCGGAGGGCCACGCGCAACCCCTCGTGCCAGCCCCCGCCTGCCGCCGCCGGCGTGTTTCCCTCCACTCTTCCCCGTGTGCCTGCCGTTATCACTGCCCCAGGGCGGCTTCCACGGCCGCACATACGGCGCGATGGCGCTGACCACCTCCAAGACAGTCTACCGCCAGGCGTTTGGCCCCCTTGTCCCCGGGGTAGCCACCGCCCCCTACCCTTACTGCCTGCACTGCAGGGCGCGCACGGCGGCGGGCGGCCTTGGATACACGGTGCGGCGGCGCGCGCGCGCGAGGGAGTGGAGGGGGCGAGGGAGAGGCTGGCCTGCTAGGGAACCACCTGTCGGGGCAAGGACGCATGGCCCTGCGCCGAGCGACTCGAGCCGCATCGACCGGGGCGCGGCGCTGGCCCGAGCCCGCCCGCCTTCTTCCTGGCCGCCCGCTCGCCCCACGCCGCCCCCCGGGCGGCCACGTGGCCTCCTCCCTTGCCCACTGCGCGGCTCTGTTCGCTCGCGTCACCCCCCGACTGCTCCCCTTCCCCCGCAGCTGGCCCCCTTCATTCCTGGGCACAAGCCCCTGGGCCAGCCCTACGCCGAGCGCCAGTGCTGCGGCGGCCCGCTCGAGGCGCTGCACTGGATGCTCAAGATGCAATCGGCGCCGCAGGTGAGCCGATGTGTGAGTGCCAGTGCACAATGCACCCATCCGTGCGTGCCGGCACGGACCCTGCCCTTGCATCGTCCGCTCTAGGGCAGCAGCAGCATAGCTGCCCGGCTCCTTGTGCACACCCCTCCACCTCCCGCGGCTCCATGCCCGGCCCCCTCCAGCGCCACCGCACTCCACCTCGTCACCCCCCCACTTCCCGCCTGTCGTCAGCCCCGCCATCCCCCGCCATCCCTGCCCCCCCCCACCCCCCACCCCACCCCATCCCCCCTCCCCCTCCTGCAGGAGACGGCGGCCATCATCGTCGAGCCTGTGCTGGGGGAGGGCGGCTTCCTGACGCCGCCACCCGGATTCCTGGACGCGCTGCGTGCGATCTGCGACCAGCACGGCATCCTCCTCATCTTTGATGAGGTGGGAAGTCCCATTGGGACGGCAGTTTGTAGCTAGGCGTGCGCTGGGTTGCGGTGCTGACGGCGTGGTGGGTCTTGGGTTGGGGGTGTTGTGAGGGCGGGGAGCTGCATGGGATGGAGGGGATGCATGGGATTGACTGGCGGCATTGTGTGTGCCCACGCAACACATGAGCCGCCGCTCTCTTAGCCAGCGATGCCCCCCTCCCCTCTCTTACTTCCCCTGCCTGCGCTCACTGCTCCCCGCCCCCTGGCACGCAGGTCCAGAGCGGCGTGGGCCGCACGGGCACGTGGTGGGCGCACCAGCAGCTGGGCAGCGCGCAGCCCGACCTTATGCTCTTCGCCAAGGGCATCGCCAGCGGCATGCCATTTGCGGGCGTGGCCGCGCGGCCCGGGCTCTTCAAACACATGACACCCGGCATGCTGGTGAGACATGGGTGGGGCAGGGCATGGCATGGCAGGGCCTAGCGCCAAGACGGCAGGGCGCATGGAGTGGAGGGCGCCGCAGCGAGGGTGGGACGGAATGCCGGCGCTGCGCCTGGGCATGTGCATGGGCGAGGTAAAACGGAGCCTGCCCCGCCGCGGCATCCGCTGCCATGCCCACGCACACTCTTGACGCTCTTGATGACCCCACCCCCGTCCTACCCTCAACACTCTTCGCTGCCAGGGCGGCACCTATGGCGGCAGCGCCATGGGCTGCGCCGCCGCCGCCGCAACCTTGGATGTGATTGAAGAGGAAGGGCTGCTCGACAACGCACGCGTGCGGGGGCAGCAGCTGACCCGCGGCCTGATTGCCCTGGCAAAGCGCTACCCCATCGTCGATGTCCGCGGCCACGGGCTGATGGTGGCGGCCGAGCTGGGCGCGGCGCCGCCGGCCGAGGGCGGGAGCGACGCCGGCGCTGGCGTCGGGCCCGCGCCGGCGGGCGCGGCCACGGCGCTGACGGCCGCGGCGGGGCAGCACGACATGCTGCTGCTGAGTGCGGGGGCGCGGGAGACAATCCGCTTTCTGCCGCCGCTCAACGTTAGTGAGGGGGAAATCGCAGAGGCGCTTTCTATCTTCGAGGCCTGTCTGGAGGAGGTGTTTGGCGGCGGCAGCGGCGGCGCGGCCGGCGCGTGACCGTCGCAACTGCTCGGGCTCTGCCCCGGCTCTGCCCCGTCCTCGCCTGTCTGGCTGGCAACAGGAATCTGTCCAGGCCTGTCTCTGTTGCTCCTGTAGCTGTGCGGCGCCTGGGAAGGAGGAGGAGGGAGGGTTTTGTGCCAGCATGGCGGTGGCCCCGTGCAGCTGCGCCATGTGCGTGCCGGCGCCACGTCAGTTCCAACGGCACCTTGCTCACCCCCTGCAAGCAACCCCAACCCCAATTCGTTGCGGGTTATTCACTCTGTTTCCACGCTCCTGAGCACTTTTTAACCCTTAACCTGGGCGATTTGCCTTCCCTTGGACACTCGCCTCCCGACACTCCTGCAGAGGCGTGGCCCCCGCCCCTCTGCTGCATCTGGCCCTGGCCACGGCGCTCCTGACTTCGGCGCGGACTGCAACACCGGCGCCCGCTGCAGCGGTCGATGTCGCGCTTGCCAGTCCGCCGTCGCCTGATGCCACCTGCTGCTCCCGGGAGGGCGGGCGCTGGAATGAGTCATGCTGCCGCAGCAGCTGCGCACCGCCATTGGCACCTCTTTGCTATTTCCAAACTGGAAGCGAAAAAAAAATTTCTGCGAGTGCCCGACACACCCCAGCACCCAGCCTGCCCAGCTGCTACCAGATGTCAAGTGTGTGTTTGCAGAGGAGGTGCCCCGCTGAAACGCGAGCTGGTGTTGCTCTCTTGCGCTAGAGCCGCGCTGTATGAGCTGGGTTGCCGGCTGCGAGTGTGATGTTGCTTCGGCGGGTGTGCGTCCGCTCCTGACGGATGCTGCATGATTGGGACGATTTGGCTTCCTGTCGTACTCTGTGCATGCTTAGTGCTTGCTGTAAATGCCTCCGGCTCAGGCGCGGTGAGCGGCGCACGCAGCTGGCTGGGTTGGGCTGGCGCGAGGCACGGTCAGCTTGCAGGCCAGGCGCCGAGGCGCTGCCGCCGCCGTCGACGACGACGCTAGTGTACCCTGAGCGGATGCGCTCCATCTCTCTCGCAGCGGCGGCAGCGCAGGGTCTGCCGTTGTTGCCGTGTGTTCGCGGTATGCCGTGTCCAGTCATCAGGAGGCGGGGTGGAGGCCTCACGCCTGCGGCAGTGGTGGCGGCGGCAGTGGAGGCGGTGTGGAGACGGCAGAACCCCTCCACCAATTCAGCTTCCCGAAAGCTTGTACTGGCGCTAGCGTGTAACACAGCAGACCAAGCTTGTCTGCGGCGCCCAGAAGAGCGGGGGGAGTGGCGAATACAGGGTGATATCAATACCTTTTGATGTGGAGGAAACCCAGCCGTCGCAACCCCGGCTAACAGGGGATCAAATCAACAGAGCAGAGATGGGAACGCGGGTTTGTGCGACGTGAGGGGTGTGAGGGCGCTGCCAGAGTCGCCCGCCAGGGTGACCGCCAGAGTCCTCGCTGTCAACGCCCGCGAGTGCGATGCGAGCGGGAGTGGCACCGCCTGCTGACAGACTGCGGCTACGTTCACATTCACAACGGCGCCGACCTCAGTACAGCCATCTGGTGGTGGGCGGGGTGGCCACCTTTGAGAACGGCGCCGGCCTCAAGGTGCAGCTCGTGCCGTCCTGCCACCCCCCCGCGGCGGTCGAGCGCTTTGACCTGAGCCGCTGCATGGTTCGCTACAACGGTCGCGTGCTGGTGCACAGCCAGCCCTGGCTGCAGCTCGCGCTTGCGCCGCGCGGTTCGGCAGTCGGGGCGACGGGCGGCGGCGAGCAGCGAGATCCCCCCCATCGCCGCTCCCGGGCGTCCTTTCGGCTCCCCGGAGGCAGGGCGCAGCGACGCCTGCAGCTCCCGGCCGGGCCCTGCCAGAGCGCGGCCCGGGCCTGCTCGCGGCCTCCCAAAAGCTCTCTATAGCTTTATCGAGGCGCCCATGTAGGTATGTTATCGGGAGATCGACGCCCAGAAGCGGCCGTGCTGCGCAAACATAGCCTGAATGTGCTGGCCCATGCCACCTGGCGGTGTGCGAGCGTTTCTAGAGCGCAGAACCTTGTCTGATCGTTTAATTTGCACGATTATCTCTGTTTGGGAGCGCTGCAGGTCGCAGAGAGCTCAAGGCTCAGCTGGCTCCCCCCCTTCCCTCGTCCCATGCTCTGTTGCGCTCAATCCCGCTTCGTCGGTGCGTTCGGACGCACTGTTTCAACTATCCAACGAGAGTTACAGCCCCTTTGCCATTGACCCTCTGTGGTTGACCTGCGGAAATTGGTCCCGCAGACAAGGGTGGCATCTGATGGGTTGTGATCACCGTGCGCAGGGATCACGCCGGTCTCGACCGCACTGCTCCATGCTGGGGGGGGCCGATCGCACCACGACCACAGTCGTGCTGCTGATCCTTCTCGTGCTCTGGGCGCCAGCAATCGAGGGCCGACGCCTGCGGCAGAGCGCCGGATTGGATGGAGCTGCCGGCGCAGCTTCCAGCCCGTCGCCCCCACCCCCGTCTCTAGCAATGGTCAGGTGTACACCAGACCATTGCTCGCCGCCCCCGCCCCCGACACCTGGCAACTGCTCTGCCGGCTCCTACCCGGAAGGCACGATCATCGGCTGCCTGCAAAGTGGCAGCCCTGCCCGCACGTTCGCGGTGACGGGCGGCTATTACCGCCTCCTCCAGCCCAGCACGAACAACGCGCATTTCGGGACGGTGGGAGACCTGGTCAATGGGTGCCCTCAGGTATGTGGCCGCCTTGTGTTGTTGTTGAGAGTCCAACAGCTCTCGCTGTGCCTGCCGCCGCAGTTGCTGCCCCGTCCCGGGGCCGCCCGCCCTCATTCCCCGTGCCCTGCCACTGCCGTCCCTCCCGCAGCCCAACGTGTGGGACTGCGCCGGCGTGGCCTCATGCTACACCAGCGCTGACGAGCGCGGCTCGCAGCTCGCAGCCCAGCTGAGATGCATCAGGTTGCCGCCGCAGGCGAGCCCGCAGAGCTACTATAACTGGAGCAGGCGCGGCGCAGCGACAGCAATGCCCGTCGCGGTGCCACGGCCGCGTGCGGTGAAGGACACGGCCAGCGCAGTGGCGCACTGCGTAATCCCGCGACCAAAATGGGCGGCGCCGCTGCTTGGTCACTCACCCGACAGGCCGCCCTGGCTTGATGAGGCCGCAATCTTGGCTGCGGCAGCAGCAGAGTGGCAGGGAGATGTTGTGTTGATGGGAGACAGCCTCACACGTGAGCTGCGTGGGCGTCTGCGTTGCGGGAGCTCGCCAACCAAACCCTGCTGGCCATGGCTCGCCCAGCCTTGCCAGCAGCGCCTACATGCGATGCGCGCCTCTCCCCCTCAGCCAGCCATTTGCGTGCGCCTCCCTTTCTGCCCTTCAGGGAGGCTGCAGATGGTCGGCCCGCGCGCCGTGGCCGCCACATGGCTAGGCCGCTACCGCTACCTCAATTTGGGCATCGGCGGAGATACGCTGGAAGGCCTGGCCTGGCGTCTTGCCCACGGCGGCCTCCCGGCGCACGAGCCCAAGGCGCGCGGTCCGGGGGCACGCGCCGCAGCCAGCGGCGCTGGGGGCGGGGCACTCGGGGCGCGCAGGGTTGCGTTGGCTGCGCTGCCGGTCGCCGGGTGTGCGGCCCGCCCTCTCCGCCCCTGCCCACTCGCCCGCGTTGTCGCTCGCCCCCGCAGACCGCCGTGATTCTGATAGGCACCAACGACCTTCACAAGATAAGCCATGACGTCGAGCTGGTTGCGGCTCGAATTGAGGAGCTGGCGATCTGGCTTCGAGGCTGCTGGCCAGGGGCGCACATCGTGGTGCAAGCGCTGTGAGGCTGCTCGGCGCTGCCAGCACGCGAGAAACGCCCGCCTGCTGCTGGCGCTGCACCGCCTGCTGGTCGCCCTGGCTCAGATACCTGCCCCCCCCCCCCCCCCCCCCCCCCCCCCCCCCCCCCCCGCCCCCCCCCCCCCCCCCCGCCCC
>PCFQ01000058.1:2342801-2386837 GCA_003063905.1 Chlorella sp. A99
CCAGATACCCCCCCCCCCCCCCCCCCCTCCTGCAGCTACCCGCGCAACGCGCGGGGCGTGGGGCCGGCGCAGACCGCCGCTGTGAACAAGCTGCTCCATGCCCCGAATGCAACGCTGGCACGCCTGCCAGGCATTGCAGTCGCCGACTGCGGGGTCGCACTCCAGCTGGGGACAGCAGACTTTGACTCTGACCAGCTGCACCTGACGGTCCAAGGGTACTCCAAGGTGCTGCCTTGCCTGGCTCATTATCTCGGGCCCCCGCCGTCACCGGCGTGCTGAGGGCGCGGCGCGTGATACGACGCGCCAATACACCCTGCCCTGCACTCTCAATGCAAGCACTGTGACCATGTTCCATTTTGCCTTCTTCTTTTGATTTCTTGTTCTTGAAACTGTGCTCTCTCCTCACTTCCCACTGGCCGCATCCACCACATCTCTGTTGAGCTGGAGACTGCTAAGTGTTGACGATACATATGGGCCGTGGGCCACTTCATCACACAGTAGGTTGGGGAGGCAAGTGAGCTTGGATGTCTGCTTCCTTCAGGCCCAATTGAAAAAAAAAACTTTTTTTGGGCCACCACATTCGCTTTGCTATTCTGAGTAGACCTGTCTGCCTTCAGCGCCACCCGGCTACTAATCCCAACCTCCACCTCCATCCCCAGGTGCCGCCACTGCCCAGTGGGCCACAACCCCGCCCACTCGACCCCTGCCACCAAGTCTAGTCTACTTCTGCCTGATCCCTGCACGTGGGCCGGGCGGGCGCGACGGGGTGCCCCCACGAGCGTGTTGCTCTGCTCTGTCGCCCCTCCCTCACCCACACCTTGCGCCCCCCCCTACAACGCACCAGGGGAGGGGGAGCACCGCCATCTGCTGATGCCACTGAGGCGGATCCGCCTCCGGAGGGCAAGGCGGCGGCGCACTGCCGGCACTATTGCGCCGGCTGTCTCGATTCTGCTGCGCGCGAGCTCGCCAGGATGCCTATTTGCCTAGAAATTCTGGCGCGAGATCCGGACATCCAAACATTCAAACAATCTGGGTGTTATCGATGTTACCCACGTTAATTGGCGTGGTGTTTTTGCAAACAGCGTGGATATTGCGTTTGTCTGTGTTGGATCTTTGCGCATAGGTGCGCCTGCTGCATCAGAGCGGAGCTCCGGGAAGAGCCATCCGGATGCAGTCAATTCAGTGGCCCAGACGTGGCACCACAACCCACGTCGTGCTGCTCCTCCTCGTGCTCTGGGCGCCCCAGGCGATCCAGGGCCTCAACCTGCGGCAGCGTGCTCCAGTGGGCGGGCCAATGGGTGGCCCGCCTGCTGGTCACGACACGGCCGTCGCGGGGCGACTCTTGCGGCGCCTGCTCCGCCGGCTCTTACCCGGAAGGCACGATCATCGGCTGCCTTGGAAAACTGAATGGCAGCCCTGCCAGCACGTTCGCGGTGACGGGCGGCTATTACCGCCTCCTCCAGCCCAGCACGAACAACGCGCATTTCGGGACGGTGGGAGACCTGGTCAACGGGTGCCCTCAGGTATGTGGCCGCCTTGTGTTGTTGTTGAGAGTCCAACAGCTCTCGTGCGCCTGCCGCCGCAGTTGCTGCCCCGTCCCGGGGCCGCCCGCCCTCATTCCCCGTGCCCTGCCACTGCCGTCCCTCCCGCAGCCCAACGTGTGGGACTGCGCCGGCGTGGCCTCATGCTACACCAGCGCTGACGAGCGCGGCTCGCAGCTCGCAGCCCAGCTGAGATGCATCAGGTTGCCGCCGCAGGCGAGCCCGCAGAGCTACTATAACTGGAGCAGGCACAACGCAGCGATGGGGGTGCCCAGCGCAATGCCTCGGTCGAGCGCTCTGCCCACATGGGCGGCGCCGCTGGTTAGACCCCCCGGCATGCCTTCATGGCAGGAAGAAGCAGCAATCTTGGCTACGGCAGCAGCAGAGTGGCAGGGCGACGTCGTGCTGATGGGCGACAGCCTCACACGTGAGCTGCGTGGGCGCCTGCATTGCGGGAGCGCCAACCGCGCCTGCCTTGCTGGCTCAGCCTGGGGCTCTTCAGCGCATCCGCATGCGCCTCCTTTCCTCCCCCCTTCCCAGGGATGCTGCAGATGGTCGGCCCGCGGGCCGTGGCTGCGAGGTGGCTGGGTCGCTACCACTATCTGAACCTCGGAATCAGCGGCGACGCGCTGGCAAACTTGGCCTGGCATCTCGCTCACGGCGGACTCCCACGGCGGGAGCCCAAGGTGCGTGGTCTGGGCGCCACACCCAGCTGGGGCAGCGCTGCAGGCAGCGGCGAGGGCACGAGGCCTTAACGGTGCGCAGGGGTGGCAGTGTTGCCGACTGCACTGCCCACTCGTCCGCGTTGTCGCCCATCACCGCAGACCGCCGTGATTCTCATTGGCACCAACGACCTCCAGACGACCAGAAATAACGTCGCACTGGTTGCAGCGCGCATTGAGGAGCTTGTGATCTGGCTTCGAGGCTACTGGCGAACAGCGCACATCGTGGTGCAAGAGCTGTGAGTGCCGCTGGTGCTGCGCCGCCGGCGCCGTGCCGCCTGCTGTTCGCCCTAGCCCTGACGCCTGCCCTCAACCTGCTGCCCCCCACCCCACCTCACGCTGCAGCTACCCGCGCAACTGGATGGGCGTGGGGCTGGAGCAGACAGCCGCTGTGAACAAGCTGCTCCACGCCCCCAATGCAACGCTGACACGCCTGCCAGGCGTCGTCCTCGCCAACTGCGGGGCCGCGCTCCAGCTGGGGACGGCGGACTACGTACCTGCAGACCAGCTGCACCTGTCGGCCCAAGGGTACTCCAAGGTGCTGCCTTGCCTGGCTCAGTACCTCGGGGCCCCGCCGCCGGCCGCGTGCTGAGGGCGTGGGCCGCAGCGACGCGCCCACACACCTTGCCTCCTTGGAAAAACTGCCTCCTTGAAAAATTGCCATTATGGCAGCACTGACCCTCATTTCAGCACTTGCACAATAACTTGCAACCTTATTTCTGCTCACTGGAGCTCTTCTCAGATTATGATGTTTCTTGCAAAAGCAACTTGATCATTGTTGACATGGCCTAAATGGCAGGCTGGATTCCCTACGTGCTCTCTAATCCCTGCGCTATCAATGCTATCTGTGCTAGTCCTGCCTGCATTGCTGTAACGCCGAGATCCGCAAGCTTACTGCTGCTACCAGAACTCCGTCCCTCGCGCGCCCTCACCGCCGCCGCCACCGGCCGCTGCCGTGGGCGCGCCGGCAAACCCGGGCGGCAGCACGCGCAGCCGCCGGCTGCCCTCTGCGCCCACCACCTCCACAGGCAGGCGATAGCGCTGCTGCACCATTTGCGCCTGCGGAGGAGCGCCAGCGCCAGTATGGCAGCGAGGCGTCAGCACATTCCGGCGTCAGCGCTCCGAAGCGCTGCCCAGCGTTGCTGGCAGCCACCCCAGCAGGCGCAGGCAGCCCGCCGTCCGACACCCAGGCCGGCCCCGAAGGCGCTGCAAGCCACCCAGACAGGCACAGGCCCAGCCACCCTCGTCAGGCAGCCACGCCAGGCCGCGCTACAGCGGCCAGTCACAAGCGGGCACGCAGCGCCGCACCTGCAGCTCTACCAGTGCCGCCGCGCGCGGCAGCAGCTCCACGGGCTGCTCATTAGGAACGACGATCTGCTCCGCTGCCAGCCGCGCCTCCTCGAGAGCGTCCGCTTCATTGGCGCCAGCGGCGGAGGGCGCGGCCCAGCCGCCGCCCGCTGCCGCCGCGCCGCCCTGTGCCGCCGCGCCGCCGCTGCCGGCGCGGGCCCCAGGGGCGCCGGCGGGCGGGGGGCTAGCGCCGAGCAGCGCACGCACCGCGCGCTCCACCCCACCGCTGGTGGGGGCGCGCAGCGTGAACACCGGCACGCCCGCATACCTGGCTGCGTCACGCACCCAGCCGCCTGCGCGCAAAGGAGGGCGGAGGGCACAGATTGGCGAGGATTGAGATGCGCGTGTGCCAGCGGCCCGCACCCCTGGACAGCAAGGAGCGAGCGCAGCCGAGTTTGCAAGCTCACTGGCTTTGAGCGCATCGCGAAGCGCCAAAACTGCGTCCGCATCCTGCACCCGTCGCGCCACCTCCAGCTGCCCAGCCAGGCCCAGCGCCTTTGATGCCAGCTCGATGGCAGCCGGGTCCAGGCCGAGGATGAACACCTGCAGGGGGCCGCTGCCGCCGCCAGTGGCGGCCTTCCCAGTGCTGCCGCCGCCGCCACGGCCGCTGCTGCCGGCGCCCGCGCCGCTCTGTGCGCGTGACTCCCAGACCGGCTCGCCTGCTGCCGCGTGCAGCGCCGCGCCCAGGCGCGCCACCCGCAATGCGTCGATGGGAAAGGCGCCCCCCTCCTCCCGCTGCCGGTCCTGCGCTGCCGGCGCGGGCGCCGGCGCCTGCTGTCGCCGCCTCCTGGCGGCACTGCTAGGCCCCGCCTCTTCAGCATCGCTGTCATCAAAGTCGGTGCTGCCGGCGTCACTCCAGACCCAGACACGACCGTCCTCGCTGCGCTCCCGCACCTCCACCACTGTGCGGGGCGGCGGGGGGGGCGCGGCGCGCATGAGCGACCAGGGAGCGCCCGCACGCGCATGCGCCGCGCCGCGCAGGGGCGGGGGTCGGCCGCGTGAACGCCCGAGCGGGCGGCTTCCCCTGCGCGCCAGCGCGCGTTGCGCAGCGCTCCCTTCCCTCTAACCACCTGGGTGCTTGCCGGCCAGGATCAAATCCACAGCATCTCCCACGTCCAAGTGCACGCGCCACTGCTCGCGGCTGCGGCACACGAGGCAAGCAAGAGCCCAAGTGAAGCGCGAGCGGCAGCCGTCGCGCCGGACCCCGCACGAGGCAGCACAGTGTGCGGCGCGGCGTGGCGCCGGCGGGCGGTGCCACACGCCGGGCCCGCGCGCCGCCCGCCGGCCGGCGCCTCGCCCGCGCAGGCCTCTCCCTCGCCACTTCCGCACCTGACCATCTCCACACATGCATCAAACGTGGGCGGCGCCGCGCGCTCGAGCACGCTCTTCTGCACGCCCCGCCGCCGCGCCTCATCGTCGCCGAGCGTGACGCTCGCGATTCCGCCCACCTGCAGTTTCGCATCGCGCGGCGGGCCCGCCTGAGCTCCTTCCGCCGGCGAGCCCGGCGCGCCGCTGCACCACGGCCGCGCCGCGTGGCGGCTCGGCGGCGCCAGCACCAAGTGAGTGTGGGCCAGCGAGCAGCTCAGCGGCGCACGCTGACCACCGGCACTCACCAGGTCGGCCAGCGAGGGGTTCTTCATTACGTTTTCCAGCCGGTTGCCTGCAGCAGCAGGCGCAGAAGAAAGCGGGGGGCGCACGCGCGTCGCGGCCTGCACGCGAGACGCGCGTGTGGCGCGCTGGCCGGGCGCAGCTCGCGCACATGCGCCGACCACCCCGGACGCGCATGCAGCAGGCGCATGCGTCAGGCGGGCAGGCGCACGCGTGGAGCAGGCAGGCAGGGGGCGGGGCAGCGGCGCCGCGCACCGTGCGCCGTGGCGATGAGCTGGACCCCCCGCTGCGCGATGGTGCGCGCCGCCAGCGCCTCGGCCTCCGTCCCCATCTCGTCGATGACAATCACCTGCTAGGGGGCCAGGAGCCCAAGGGGGGAGGGAGGAGGAGGAGGGGGGCGCTGCTCAGGGCGCCGCTCGTAGCCCGCACGCAGCGCACCAGCGGCGCCAGGCTGCCGCGCGCCTCAAGTGCAGGCGGCAGTCCCCACGCATGCGCCGCCGGGCGGCCCACCTCCGGCATGTGGTTCTCCACGGCCTCGATCATAACTCTATGCTGCTCCTCAGGGACCGGCACCTGCACAGGCATGCAAGGAAAGCGGCACGAGGGGTGCATCCACCACTCGGCCGCCCTGTGTAACCGCCGCGCGACAGCCCCCGGCCTGGCAAGCACGCGCACGGCGGCCCCGCTCGCGCGCGAGCCTGCATGCGCCGCGCGCCGCCGATGCCGGGGTGCGGCACGTCGCCATCGCCGCCGATCTCGTTGCTGGTGTCAACGACCACCACCCGCCGCCGGTCGCAGGCGTCCCCCGCCAGCAGGCGCGCCAGCTCCCTCACCACCGTCGTCTTTCCGACGCCGGGCGGCCCCAGCAGCAGCAGGCTGCGCCCGCCGGCGGCCAGGTCGGCGAGCAGCGTGGCCGAGCCGGGGACCGCGCGCCCCACGCGGCACGTGAGCCCGACCACGCCGCCGCGGCGGTTGCGCAGCGCCGAGATGCGGTGCAGCGTGCGGTCGATCCCCGCGCGGTTGTCGTCGCCAAACTCGCCTACCTGCGTGGCGGGTGTGTGTGCGCAGCGGCCGCCGGCATTTCATGATCGTGCAATGCACCAGCCCTCACAGGCTGGCCGGGCGACCGCGCCTCGCCCCCACAGCCCCGCTTTGCTGCCTCGCCCTGCACACGCGCCAGGCAGGCGCGCCGCAAGCTGCTGGAGCATCCCCCGTGCCGTTTTCTTCCTCCTGCCCCTTCCCTCGAATCACACGCACGCACGCACATCACCCGCGCATGCACCTGCTGGATGGCCTGCTCCAGGTCCTCCCTGCTGACCGGCTGCTCGGAGAGGCGGACGTCGCCGCCCGGGAAGCGCGCCAGCGGCACGCGCCCCAGATCCAAAATCACCTCCAGCAGCTGGTGCAGCCACGCGTGCGCCTCCAGCCGCTCCCGCACGCCCGCCGGGAGCAGCCGCACCAGCTGCAGCACCTCGGCGCGGTGGGCGTCCGGGGGAGCCATGGCGCTCGGGGTGGCGGGAGGGCCCCGACCAGGCGGGTCGCTGCCGCGCTCCAGTCTGCCAGCGTCGCCCTCTTCAGCCGCGACTGCAAGCTGCCTGGAGCTCGCCCTGGTTGGTGGTATGGCTGATCGCCGAGCCTGCTGCGAGGACCACCACCATGCCTGGCGAAAAGGCGATGCCGACTGCTTCTGACAGAGGCCATCACCAGCAGCAGTGCGTGTCACTGTGCGTAGCATCTCGGCAGGCGCAATGCGTGGTTGCGCAGGGCCGACTGCTCTACCTGCTCGCCTTCAGCCACGAAATGCCTGCGGCAGCGTCACAGAATACTTGGCGAGAGGTGGAAATGCAGTACGGAGCATGGGAATGGTGGGAGTGCTGGGGCGTTGGGCGGCGGCACGGGTGCGACACGGCGTGCCTGAAGCATTGTTTCTCCAGGGGCGGCCCCTCTTTGATTCAACTCATCCTTCCTATCATCCATCTTGCAATCCTGGGTCCCCCAGTCACAGGGAGTTGCAAGCAGAGATGGTGGCTGTCAGCGGGTCGCACAGGCCGGCGCCCAGGCCGGCGCCCAGGCCGGCGCCAAGGCTTGGGCTGTGGGGCCGGCAGCCCCGGCAGCAATCACTGCGAGCAACAGTGCGGCATGAAGGCGCGCATACTGGTGGAGCACGAACGAACACACTCCAAAGAACGATTGTTGGCATGAGGCGTTTAAAAAACACAAGCGCAAACGCCCGTGTTCCACGGCGGGCGGGTGGCAACGGCGGCGGTTCAAACTCTGTGCCCTCGCCCCTTCGCCTCTTCATCGCTTCTTCAAGTCGATCGCAGCTCCAACTGTCGCCTGCTTGGCCCTGCGCCTTCCCAACCAGACGCTCCTCAACAACCCATTGTTGTGGGCCAGCGCGCGGCATCGGGCAGACGATCACGATCCAGGCCTGCTGGGATCACTGCGGTCGCAGCCCTGCATGAAAATGTGAGCGGGCCTGCATGCACCGAGAGGGTGTTGGCCTGCCTTCTCGCCTGGCGCCTCCTGCGCCCCCATCGAGCACTGCAGAGCTGCGCGGCACACCTTTGAGCGCGCTGGGCCGCGCTGTTGCAGTTTGGAAGAGAACGGCGGGCTGCTGTCGAACAACGAGGTGCTTGCCGTGCTCAAGGCTAGGGAGGCGGACAAGCATCCGTCAGTGAGCAAGGCCCTGCCCTCGGAGATCAAGGTGGGCAGCTGTTGTCGCCGAGCAGCGGGGCAGCCTCTCCGCTCGCTGTCCCTCATGCTTCCCAGCTCCAGCTCGCTGCTCACACGTGGCCTTGCTCTTGGCGATGCAAGCAGGTGTACAGCGCACTTCAGCAGGCTAGCGGCCCGCCCAGGAGCAGGGAGGAGCTGCAGGCATTCATCAAGGCAGTCGAGGTGGGCTGCCGCATGCCCTGCATGCTGCCCCCGCCGCGCATGCTGCTTCCCGCGCCATGCTGTGCCTGCTGCTGCTGAGCTGCGCAACAGGCTCGTCGGTGCGGCTGGGGTGCGCGCCTCGTCATGGCCCCCGCGACCTGTGTGCCCGACGCTGCCGCGGCGCTGCCCGTGTCCCCCTGCCCTTGGCCCCAGCCGTTCGACCTGACCAAGGCAGAGGTGCTGCAGCTGCTGAACCACCGCCCCACGTCCGAGGTGGAGATCTACCTGGTGAGAAGGTGTAATGAAGTTCCCCTCTTCAGAGAAGAGCAGTAGCAGGGGGCCCAGAGCTTGCTGCACGCGCATGCTGCCGCCACTCGCTCGCTCACCTACTCGCCCCGCCGCCCCTCAACCACATCTGCAGTGCGTGGAGCAGTGCGAGGAGCGGCTGGGGGAGGAGAAGGTGGGGGAGCTGCTGGAGCTGGTGCGCAAGCACTTGCACACGCCGGGGGCGGTTGGCGCCAGCAGCTAGCTGGGCGACGGCACACTCACAGCTGCTGGTAGCGGCTCCGACCAGCCAGCGGCGGCAGGGGCGCGCGCGCTAGGAGCAGGGGCGGCAGGCAGCCGGCGGCAGGGAGCGAAGCGCGCGGCATGGCGAGCAGCGCGGCGGGTGGCGGCGCCAGCAGCAGCGGCAGCGACTACTATTCGGTCGACGCAATTTTCGCAGAGGAGACGCTGGTGCCGGTGCGGCTGACGCATGGGTGCACGGGGGTGGGGACGGTCATCGACCCCAGTAGCGACGCCGACGACCTGGAGACGGGCACCCGCCTGGAGCTCCCGCTCTGGCTGGCGCGCGGCATGGCGCAGCGCCACATGGCACAAGTGCGCTGCGGGGAGTGGGCGATGGAGCTGCGGGGGGCACAGGCGGCTCACGCCGCGGGACCAAGCGTGGGGGCGGTGCTGCAGGGGGGAGTGTAGCGCGCGCCCAGTGGGACAGGGATTGGCGGTGTGTTGGCAAATGATCGCCTGCCGGCTGCATGCGCAGCCCCTCTATCGCACCCTGCCACCCAGCATCTGATCTGCCAGTGCCTGCTTCTGTTTCTTCCGCTTTCTTCTGCGTGCTGCAGGTGGAGCTCCCTGTCTTCTATGGCAACAAGATGCGGCGCAAAATCAAGGCGGGGGCGGGCTGCGAGGACCTTCGGGTGCGGCCTGCTCGGGGGAGAGGAGGGGCGCTGCCCGCAGGCGCGCGCCGCTGGGGCCAGCCGTGCATCGCAGGCCTCTGCGGGCCGTCCCTGCTCGCCCGCTGTGCCCTCCCAACCCACCCGGCGTCGGCCCTCGTTTGCCGTGCGCCGTGCGCCCACCCTGGTGCAGGTGCGCTGCCCCCACTACTACACGGTTGCAGCAGGGCTGCACGCGGCGATGCAGGCCAGCCTCACCGCGGACGAGGCCTTCCCCGGCTTCATCCTCAACACGTTCCGCAGCCGGTATCGGGTGAGAACAGAGATTTGTGGTCGAGAGGAGGCTGCCGTCCAGCCGCGCTGTTTGGCGTTGCATCCGGCTGCTGTTTGGGGGTGGCGGGGAGGCGGAGCAGCTGACCACACGGCTCGCAGCCGGTGCTGACCACACGGCTCGCCAGTGCTGACCCGACGCCAGTGCTGACCACCCGACTCGCAGCCAGCTGCGCTGGTGCTCTGCTCCACCCACTGCGCGTGCTGTGCTGCACATCCAACCCCATTGAGTTTGTTCGTACCGCGTGTTCCCTCGCACAGGAGCTGCTCACAAAAGCGCCCCAGATCGAGAGCAGCCTGGAGGCCAGCCAGGTGTGACCCACTGCTGTCCACCCTGGCAGGCCGCCGCGCAGTTGCCTGCGCGCTGGCGACATCTAGGGATGGCACCAGGGCGGGGGCGCGCCGGCACGGGCCAGTGCCGGCGTGTGAGCCTGCCATGCTGGTGCCGCCGGCGGGCCCCACGCGACTGCGCGCTCACGTGGGTGCACGCTTGCGGGGGAGGCCGACGCGCTCATGTAGGTGCACTCCCGCTCCTGTGGGTGCAGGTCCAGGCCAAACTGAGCGTGGAGGAGCTGGCGCTGTTCAACGAGGCGGCCGAAGCAGCGGCCGACTACGAGCGGTGGAAGGGGTGCCGCGAGGCGCGGCCGGCGCTGGGCCGCATGCTCAGCCTCAAGCGCAAGTGGGGCGGCGAGGAGGGCGGTGGCGGCGGCCAGCAGCAGCAGCAGCAGCAGGAGGGATAAGTGGCTGGGGGTGTGGGGCGCTGGCTGCGCGACGTGTTCCTGTGTGTCGCCTGGCCGCCCACAGGGGCTGAGGGTGTGATGCCCGCAGCGATGGCCAAGCCTCGACAGGAGGAGGAGACCGGACTGGTCTGCTTCCTCTGCAGCTCTCCTTGTGTGCAGAGGGCTGTACGATGCAGGGTGGGGGCTGGAGCTCTACTCCGCCGCACCCTCCTAACATGGCCGCTTTCCATTCCTGTCGTCGGAGGCGGCGGTGCTCAGAAAGGTAGGACGCTTGCAACTGAACTGCCAGTCTCATCACCCCTTCGCTTCTCCGCTCACCCAGCTCTATCATAGCAGCCAGGGCAGTTGCGCAAACTCACAAAGGTTTGACCCACCAACATATCGCCAATCGCCATCCACTGCTTGCGCCATGCATCGATTGCTCACGCCAATGCTGGCGGCCAGGCGCGGGGTGGCTCGCTGCTGTCTGGCGGGTGTGGGAGTAAAAGTGAACTGCGCTGTGTTTTCGTCGCCTCTGCAGCCCCCAGTGGAAGCAATCAGGGCCATGACTCAGCAGGTTGGCGAGCACGAGGCGCTCAACTCCCACCAGTGCTCGCAACATTGCCGCCATGCCAGCAGCCTTAGCCTGCAAAGCATCCTTGCAGGCAACCGGTGAGCGGGCTGGGGGCTCGGCGGAGGAGTGAGAGGTTTGGCGCCGGCGCCGCCCGGTGGGCACCAGCTGGCGGCGGCTGAACCCGCGCTGACCTTCGCCCTTGATCTCAGGGACTGGGCCGAGGCGATGACGCACAAGGACCCCCTCTTCTTCGACCGCCTCAAGAACCAGCAGGCGCCCAAGTGGCTCTGGTGAGCCTGTGCGGGGCGGCTGCTGGGCGCGCAGCCCACACTGCCTTGCCGGCCCTCCTAACCACCCACGCGCGTCCACCCCCACCTCCCACGCTTTCCCCCTCCCTGCAGGATCGGCTGCTCTGACTCTCGCGTCCCCGCCAACGAGCTGATCGGCCTGGGGCCCGGCGAGGTGTTTGTGCAGCGCAACGTGGGCAACCTGGCCACCCACAAGGACATGAACGTGGGTGCCGGCTGCAGTTGCTTTTGCCCTCGCCCTGCTCCTGGCGAGCCCCACCCACGCAGGCGCGGCGGCGGGGTGTTGGGGCGCTGGGCTGCGGGCGGCATGGCATCCCTCCGCCCACATTGGGGCGCGTGCTGCCCTCAACCGCACCCTCCTCTCTGCCACTGCTGTCCCGCAGGTCATGTCCTGCATGGAGTACGCGGTGGGGGTGCTCAAGGTCAAGCACATCTGCGTCGTGGGCCACTACAACTGCGGCGCGGTCAAGGTGGGTGCCGCGCACGCACCTCCTCCCACCCTGCGCCTGCTCCTTGCCCACCCCCTCCTCTGCCTCCCCTATCGCCCGACACCCCCTCCCCTCCCGCCCCACCCGGCCGGCCCCGCAGGCTGCGCTGACGCTGCCCTGCAAGACCCCCGGCCTCGTCAACCTCTGGATCAACGACATCCGCGACACGCGCAACAAGAACACGCGCCTGCTCCGCGCGCTCAAGGGTGACGCCCAGGTCAACAAGTGAGCGTGCCTGGGCGCCTGATCGGGCCGTGCGCCTCCCCGGCCGCCGCGCCCGCTGTGCCACCACGGCATAGCGTCCTGTCCACCACAGCGCGCCGTCTGCGTGCGTGCGGTTGGCGTGCCGCGGGGCGCCCAACACAACCGCTCACCAAAACGGCCGTGCGCCCTGCCGCAACCGCCTCCCCTGCAGACTGGTGGAGCTCAACGTCATCCGTCAGGTCTTCAACGTGTGCACGAGCCCGATCGTGCAGCAGGCGTGGGACGCGGGGCAGGACCTGGCGGTGCGCGTTTGCACCTCCACTGATTGCTTGCCGCCGCCGTTGCGTGTGCTCCCGCCACGCGCACCCTGTGGCGCGGACTTGGGTCGCTGTCTGCTGCACCCGCCTGCCGTTGCTCCCGCCGCGCCCGCCTGCCCAGCTCCTGCTCGCGCGCCGCCGCCGCCGCAGGTGCATGGCTTGGTGTACAGCCTTGAGGATGGCCTGCTCAGGGTGTGGCATGGTACCGGTGTGGTGTGGTGTATGGTGCAGTACTGTTATGGTGCATGGCATGGCATGCCGCAGAGGTGTGGTGCATGGCGCGGAGGCATGCGCACATGGGGAACGTCGAGCTGGAGAGCGCCACACCTCGCAGTGCCCCTCTAGCCCGGCCCCCCACCCGCCGCCCCTCCACATCCGTCCCCTACTGCCGCAGGAGCTGACCACCACCATCACCTCGCTGCGCGACTTTGAGGAGCACCTGGCCGGCGGCGCCGAGTCAGGGCCGGAGCACGACCTGTCGGTGGACGTGCTGGAGCACTTTTCGTTCGAGCGCGAGGCGCTGCGGTGAGCTGGGGGCAGGGCGTGAGCCTGCGGCCCTGCGGGCCGGCGCGCCGGCACGGGTGCCGCGCAGAGTGTGTCCCCCCTCCCCTGGCCGTGCAGTCGATATTCTCGCGTCCGGCTGGTGCTGCTGCCTGCCCTGCAGGCGCGTGAGTATCACCAAGGACGTGGCGAGCGAGGCACAGGCCGCCTGAGGGCGCGCAGGAGTGTGGTCTCCGGAGATCCTGGGGACGCCTTCTCCTGCTCGTGACAGGCTGTTCGGCAATGTGCCGCTGAGATATACTATATACTAGACCTGTGCTTCTTTTGTCATGCCCGTGCGCGCACGTTGCAGCGCCGGGCTGGCCCCCTGTTCTTCAACGCTGCGCAGTGAATGCCTCCCTCAGAGTACCTCCCCTCCCGGCAAACGCCTGCCGGAGCTCTATCGAATGAACTTGCCAAAGAATTGTTTCAGCTGAAAGTGCGGAACCAGGATGAGCAGGACAAACAGTGCAGAGGGTCTGGTACGCAGAAAGGAGGCGACGGGGGGAGCAGCGGTTCAGGGAGCAGCGAAGCATGCGGGAGTGTGGGGTGGCGCAGGGCAGCGCCGCTACAAGAGGCGTCGCCAACGGGCCACGGCCATCACCCCGACCATGATGAGGATGGCCACGCCCCCGCTCACAGAGTTGACCACCACAAACTGCCAGTAGGGGGCCTGCGGACGGGCCAAGGAGGGGCGGCGGGGTCGAAAGGCGAGGTGGGCGCGCGGGCGAGCACCGCCGCTCGGGGGCCTGCGGTTGCGGCAGCGCACCTAATCCAGGCGTGCGCGCGGCGCGCGGGCGTCGCAGAGCGCGCCGGGCGTCGCAGAGCGCGCCGGGCACTGGCGCACCTGCGTGGTGACGTTGCCCTCCTCATCGGGCTCGGCCCAGTCGGGGCTCTGCTGCAGATTCATTGCAAAGATGGCCGAGACTGGAGGGGCAGGGGCAGGGGGCAGGAAGTTGAGGGGGCGGCAGGGGAAGGGGCACGAGGCGAGGAGGCAAAAGCGGGCGGGCGGGGCACCGGCTCGGCGAGCCGCTGCAGACTTCGGTGCGCGCCCTGTGCCCTCCCCCTCCTGCTCTCTGGCCTCACGTGCAACGATGAAGCTCATGCTGGCGTTGAAGCAAGTGAGCACCATGTCCAACTGCGTGTGGAAAGAGGGAGCAGAGTGGAGGTGGCCGCCCCCCGCCAGCTCGCAGCATGGCGCGCGCCACGATCCGCCGCCCCCGGGCCTCGCCCCTCCGCCCTCTCCGCCGCCCTTGGCACAGCGCAGGCCCCTCCCCCTTCCAATCTCCTGCCGAGTCGCCGCCGCTGAGCCCCGACCCTCCTCCTGCCTCTCGGGAGGCTCCTCGCTCTCCTCGCACGCCTTTCGGTGCAACCCTCCCTCCCAGCCGCCCACCCGCACGAGCGAGTTGCGCGCGTTGTCCAGCTCCATCGCCACCAGGTCCTCCGTGTCCTGCACATACTCTTGCAGCGCCCGCAGCCGGTCGTGCGTCGCGTCCACTGCGGCGGGCGGCCGTGCGTGGGTGAGGGCCGGCGGGCGGGGGGGCACGACACAGCCACCGTGCAGGGGCGGGCCTGCCTTGCTCTTCATCCGCACCTTCCCCTGGCTCCTGTGCCTGCTCCCTCCACTGGACAGGCCCCCAAACCCCCGTCCAACTCACCTGAAAAGAAGAAAGACTGAAGCAGCGCCTCCACCACCTCCACTGCCGCGTCCTCCCACTCGCTGCTTGAGCTGCTAGCCACGCTCTCCGCCCACCCCGGCGTGCGTGCAGTGCTGCCGGCGCCCACACTCTCCCATCCCGCCAGGCCGCCGCCGCCGCGCGCGCCCAGGCTGCCCGTCCACCCTGCCCCGCTGCTGCCGGCCGCCGGCGGCGGCAGCGTGCCGCGCACGCCGCCCGAGCCAAACGGCGTGATCTCGCCGCTGCGCCCCTCTAGCAGCATCGTCCGCCGCGTGGCGGCCGCCAGCCGCTCGGCGGCCACTGCTGAGAGATTCATGTCGCGCATGTCCTGCAGGTAGAAAGCGCAAGCGCGTGGGCAGCTGCGGGGCCGCCCGCGAGGACGGAGGGCGACAAGCCCGGTGCCACGCACCAGCAGTGCATCTCTGCGCAGTCCCATGCGCGCATCAGGAGCTGCAAGCGCTCGCTCTCACCTCCTCATCGTCCAACAGCTTCTCCAGCACCTCTTTCAGCTGCATTCGCAACCGCCCGTCGGTCAGCAATGCCGGCGTGCACGAGGCCAGAGGCTGCGCGAACAGCAAGCAGGATGGCAGCCCCGGGCCCCTTGCAGCCAGCCCCAACCACACCTACCGTCTCCACCCGCGTCGCCAGCCGCACCAGCTTGTTCTTCACGCGTCGCTCGTTCTCCAGCGTGCCCTGCCATGCGCGGGGCCGCGCCGCCGGCGTGCAGGCGCTTGGCAACACAGCGACAGAACGTGCGTGGCATGGCGACAGAACGTGTGTGGCATGGCGGCAGCCGCGGCTGAGAAGGGGCCAGCACTCCTGTCCCCTGCCGCCCTCGCCCTCGCCCTCCCGCTCAGTCCCTAGACTTCTCAGCACGCGCCACTCAGGGCAGCCCACCTGCGTGACTTTGGCCGTCATCGCATCCAGCACAGGATTCGCCTCGGCCTCCAGCTCTGCCGCCTGCCGCTCCAGCCGCGCGCACACCTGCGCGGCGGCAGGCAGCAGCAGGCTGAGCGGCAGCCCCAGGCCGCCAGCGCAGGCTCGCGCGCAACAGTCGCAGCGTGGGGCACGTAGGTGCAGGCAGGCAGGCAGACAGGCAGGCAGGCAGGCAGCAGCTGTGGGCATGTCAGGGGACACCGTTGCAGCAGCAGGGGCTGCCTCACCCACCGTCTCCAACGCCGCCTCCAGCACTTGCAGCTCAAACGGCAGCTGCAGCTGGCCTGGGGCGTCCTGCCCCGGCGCCGGCTCCCCCGGCCGCGGCAGCGCCTGCCCTGCTGCCGCCAACCCCGCTGCCTGGCCCTCGGCCGCGCGCGCGCGCGCCTCGGCGGCGGCCTCCTCCGCCTGGCGCAGGCGCGCGGCCGCGGCCAGGCGCCGGCACAGCTCTGTGGCGAAGTTTGCCACCGTGGGGTCCTCCAAGTTGGTGAGGAACGCCTTCTCTGCAGGCAGGCAGGCGGGCAGGCAGGCAGGCATGGACGCAGGCGGACCTGTGGGGCGTTGACCTGGCCGCTGCGCTGGCGAGCGCCGCCCAGCTGCCGCGCCCGCGGCGCTCCAGGGCCGCCGCCCTCGCCGCACCCCCAGCGTGACCCACGGCCTGCGCGCTGCTCCCCAACACTGCACGCGCCCCTGCCCACGCAGCACAACGCTCACTTAAGACCTTCGGCACTAGCAAGCAGCAGCGCACCCTCTGTTATCACCAGTTTGATGGCTTCCAGGTTGGCCACAAGGGCGCCATTGCGCGTGAGGATGGCTGAAGGGTAGCTGGTGGTCAGCAGCGGGTCGAGCAGTCTGCGTTGCGGCAGAGCTAGTTTGCGACGGAGCGGGCGGGCGGGAGAGGCGTCGGCGGGCAGCTGGCGGTGGCGGGTGGCGGCACGGGGCGGGGTGGCATCACAGCTCAAGGCGCACCTCAGGTCGCGCAGCTGCAGATGCACTCCCGTCCAGGGCGAGATGTCGAGCTTGGGCGAGGTGAAGAGCGTCGTCTCTCCTGTGCTCGTGATGACGAGCCATCGGCGCCCCCTCTTGGCCTCCAAGTGCGATGAAGTTGCGCTGGGCGCCATCTCGATCGCGCTCCCTGCCGTCCCCCGCTTGAGCGGCATCTTGAGGATTGCGCAGCTCCTGATGCAATGAGGAATGTCACAAACGCAAATTGTGATCCGCAAGCGCAATAGGACTTGCGCTTGCGGAAGCTGAGATCGCCGCGGCCCCCACTCGCATTCCGCTTGCTGTGCTTGCACTGTCGACTCCGAGACGTCTCTCTTGACATCTATCACCTGTCTGGACATGTTCAGCCCGGCGATGTGAGCACCAACCCACCACCTTGAGCTTGAGTTGGAGCCCGCGAGATGGAGGGGGATCAGGAGATGAGGGAGCTTCTCATCGCACCGCGGGAGGAGGAGGCCGCAGGCGGCAACGAGGTGCCGTCGTCGCCGCGGGCGGCCCCGCAACTCCGCGCGCGCCTCCAGGCCCGGCTGGGCCGCATGGGCGCTGCCGTCGCGCGCAAGTGGCTGGTGGTTTACCCCGACGGCTCCTCCTCGCTGGTCACCGCCCACAAGCTCGCGACGACGCACGCGCTTGGCGTACACGCACGCGACCTGCGGCAAGTTGTGCCGCCTAGGCCGCGCTACCCCGATCGCCAGCGCGGGGCCGCGCTCTCTGCGCTCTGCTCGCCTGCTCGCCGTGCCTCCCTCCCACGGCATTGCGCTCATGCGCGCGCCTCTGGGGGCCCGTGTTGCTACCTGCAGGCTGCTAGACCCGCAGCTGGCGGGGTCCTTTCCTCCCGCCATCCTCGCGCGGCCCTCGGCCATCGTGGTCAACCTGGAGACGGTCAAACTCGTGTTGACCGAGGAGCGCGCTTTCCTCACCAACCTGGACGACCCCTCGGTCGCCGCGCTCGCAGAGGAGCTGTGCCGCCGCCTGGCCGCGCACGCCACGGGCGGCGCCGCCGCCGGCCTGCCCCCCAAGTCGCTCGCCGACCTGGGCGGCGCGACGGCGGTGGCGGCGGGGGGCGTGGGTGCCCAGCTGCAGCTGCCGTTCGAGCTGCAAGTGCTCGAAGTGGCGCTGGAGACGGTGGGTGGGGAACCCGTCTCCCCCGCCGCCCGAGTGCGCCGCGTGCGCCATGCAGGCCCGCCGCCTGCCCGCTCGCCTGCCTGCCTGCCCGCGCGTCTGTGCCGCGGCTGCTGCTGCCGCCGACGCCGCCTTGCGGCGACGGCACACATCCGCACCGCCTCAGGTCTGCGGCCGGCTGGAGGGGCTGGTGAGCGCCCTGGAGGTGGCCACGCACCCGGCGCTGGATGCGCTGACGGCCAAGGTGTCCCAGGTGCGGAGGCGCAGGCGTCTGCGGCCATGCGCGGGAGCCCGTTTGGGGCTGCCGCGTGCGCAGCAGCGCGCGCCGTGACGGCCTGACCACGGCGCACGGCACCGGTGCGAGCCAGCCTTCCACGCTGCCCCTCCCCGCCGCGGGCTGCCCTGCGCCGCCCCAGTCGAGCCTGGAGCGCGTGCGTGCGATCAAGAACCGGCTGGTCCAGCTGACTTCGCGCGTCGAGGCGGTGGGTGGTCGCCCCACAGTCTGCGGAAGGCCCGGCCCCCCCGCCGGTTGCCCTTGGGTCGCGCGCTCTGGGGCCCTCACCCTGCCGGCTCCCGTGCACCCCGCGGCCCCCTCGCTGCCTCCCCTCGCCCTCGCTCCCACCAACCCTCGTCCCAACAGCTGTAACGCCCGCCCCCCGCCCCCCGCCCCCTGCCCCCCGCCCCCCAACCCCCGCCCCCCCGCCCCCCGCCGCAGCTGCGCGGGGTGTTGGAGGCGCTGCTGGACGACGAGGACGACCTGCGCGACCTCAACCTCGGCGCGCGCAGCGCGGAGCTCGGCCGCCGCGTGACCGAGGCGGCCGAGGAGGCGGAGCTTGAGCGCCACGCAGCCGAGCTGGGCGAGGCGGCCAGCTCCGAGGGCGGCGGCGACGGGGGCCCGGCCGCCGGCGGCGGCGGGGCGCTCGTGGGCGCGGAGGAGCTGGGCGGGGCAGCGCAGGAGCCCGAGCTGCTCGAGGCGGGGTCGCCGGGCGGTGCGTGGGGCTGGGTGCCGGCGCCGGAGCGGCAGGAGGGGCGGCGCGGACCGGCGGGGGAGGCAGGCGCAGAGGCAGGGGCTGCAGCGGCGGCGCAGCAGGCGACAGCAGCGGACACGCAGCAGCAGCAGCAGCAAGCGGAGCAGCAGGAACTGGGGGGCTCGCCGCCGCCGGCGGCCTGGGAGCCGCTGGCTGCGAGCGCGGGCCGCGGCAGCGTGCTGAGCTGTGGAACGACGGTCAGCCTGGGGCGCAGCCGCGGGAGCAGCGCGAGCAGCGAGTGGGAGGACGCGGCGGTGGAGGTGGTGGAGGCGCTGCTCCAGTCTTTCTTCTTCTCGATGGACCAGACCTGGAACCGCCTGCGCACGCTGACGGGTGGGGCCGTCGCGGGCTGGGCGGCCGCGGCTGGGGCGGAGCGGAGCGGAGGGCGCGCGCCGCGGGGCGGGCGGCCCGCTGCTCCCCTCTCGCGCGCTTCGCCCGTCACCCCCCGCCCTTTCCAACCCCGCCCCCCAGAGAACATCGACGACACCGAGGACTACATCAACATCCAGCTGGACAACAAGCGCAACCAGCTGATCGGCGTCGACCTCGTGCTCACATCGGTCAACGCCGGATCGGCGCTCATCATCGGTGCGGTTTGGATGGCGGCGCTGGGGGGCGCGCGGCGCGCGTCGGGGCGCCCGTCGGTGTGCCGTGAAGGGGCGTGGCGAGAGTAAGGGGGGCTCCTCCTGCCAGGTGGCGACGGGGGGGAGGGCACGGCCCGTTCCAGCGCCGTGACCCTGGGCGCCCCATGCACGTCCCCAGGTCTGCCGGCCCCCCGCCCCCTGCCCCCCGCCCCCCGCCCCCGCAGCCGTGACAGCCCTGTTTGCCATGAACATGAAGCAGAGGTGGGCTGGGGCTTGCTGGGCCGGCCGGTTGCGCCATCCGGTTGCGCTGGGGGGCCGGCGGTGCGCGGCAACCCATGGCGAGCTGGCCCTCCTCACGGCGCGCGGCGCGTGCGCTGCCCACCCCTGCCGTGCAGCCCTGACTGGGTGCCAGGCGAGATCACGGGCGAGGTGCAGACGCAGGGCCCCTGTGAGCGCGCGGCGTGGCTGGAGGGGGGGGGGGGGCGGCGGGCCTGGAGGGCGGGGCCCGCTGCACGTGCCACGCCGCGCTGCACCGCGGGGGCAGCAGCTGGCCTCGCCGGCCAGTCGCCCGCCCCAGCGTCGGCGGCTGCCTCCCCTCCCTGCCGCTCATCGGCCCCCCACACCCCACCCCCACCCCTGCACCCCCACCCGTGCTGCCATAAACAGCGCGACACCTCTTCACGCACACACACGCCCGCACCCCTCATGCACACGCGCACTCCTCTGCGCCGCCCTTCTGTGTCATAAACGACACCCTCTCCCCCCACCGCCCGCACGCGCAGACTGGAGCTTTGTGGTCATCGACGTGACCCTGGGCCTGGGCGCCATCGCCCTCGTGGCCTCCGTCTTCGTTTATGCCCGCATGAAGGGCCTGCTCAACCTGGGCGGCGCCTGATCAGGCGGCACCTTGTTTGGGCCACTCGAGGTGCCACGGCGCAGATCCGGCTGCGAATCGGTGGGATGCATGACGTCATTGCCGCGCTGAGTGCAATCGCGACAAGAAGAGAGACAGGGAGACATGTGCCGTTCAAGGCGCACAGCAGTGTGTGCAATGGGCACAGCAGGCGGGCTCGCGCGGTCTCAAGGCCCTCCGGCCTCGAGGCCACCCCGGGGGCGGGCGCCTGAGGCAGGCGCCTGCAGCGGCCGCCGCTCGGCCTCAGCCGCCCGGCCCCCGCTGCTGCTGCTGCTGCTCCAGCCGCGCTCGCAGCTCCGCCTCCAGCCGCCGCTGCTCTTGCTCGGCCAGGACGCCCGCTGCAAACACTCCCGCCGCGAGCAGCCCCGCCGCCACCGAGCGCTGCGCGTGCCCCAGCGGATGCAGCGAGGCCTGGCCCACCGCCGAGCGCACAGCGCCCGCCTGCGGGGGCGGTGGCGCCGGCGGTGGGCAGCAGGTGCAGCAGCTGGATCGCGGGAGGGGGAGCGCCAGCACGGATCGACGGCTGCCTGATACGAGCGCGCCGGGGCCTGCTGTGCTCACCGCGGTGCCGACGCCTGCGGCGAGGGCGGGGTGCTTGGCATCCTCCAGGATGTGGGGATGCAGCAGGCTGCAGGGAGGAAGGGAGTGCGTGCCAGCGCCAATGAGCGCGCGAGTGGGGCGACCGGCAACCCCCCCGGTCTGAGGGTTGCACCGCCCCGGCACGTGGTAGCGCTGGGCGGTAGGCCGGCCGGCGCCCCACCTGCGCAGCCAGGCCAGCGTCCCCACAAACGCCGCTCCCACTGGCATCGTTGTCACGCCCCTCGTCATAATTGGGAACAAGCGAATAGGGTGTTCCCTCAGGTGGTACTCCTGTGTAGGCAGGGCGAAGGAGGGAAGAGGGTAGGGATGTGCCCGGGTGTGCCCAGGTGGGGAAGGGGGGAGGGGCGGGGCAGGCAGGCAGGAGAGACGCAGGGCACGCGTGCGGCACAGGCAGGCAGCGTCACAGTTTGGGGGGGGGGGGGTCTGCACACAGGCTGCACACCGTGCGGCTCGCCACCAAGCAAACAAAGCAACCCCGCCATCCGCTGTCCCTCCACTTCACCCGCCCGCTTCGGCTCTTGCCGTCTGCCTTGCCTTCAACATGTTTCTGAACACAAACTTCTTTTCTTCCACCACTCCCAACAGGATGCCAGCGACCAGGCCACCAAACGCGCCGCTGACAGCGCCGCGCGCAAAGGCAGGGCCGGGTGAGGGCCGCTGGGAGAGGGCGGCGGGAGAGGGCCGCCCCGCCTTCCCGCTGGGTGGGCTGCCCTCCATCGCCGGCCCGCTCAACACGTCAAGAGCTGCTAGGCCTCTGCTAGCTAACGCTTTGTGAGCAGGGCTAGGCCTCTGCTAAGCGCTGTCCGCACAGAGGCGGACGGGGGGCCATCTGCTGCAGCGTCGGCCCAGCGAGTGAGGTGGAGGCGGAGGGCGCCGCCACCACAAAACCCGCCCGAGGGTCGTTGGCGCGTGGCGGACTGCCGTAGAATGGCGATTTGAGTGCGAGAGGGCTCGATCAATCTGGAACGAGACCTGAAGCAGCTCCCAACCGCTCTCTCGGGCAGATTACCGTGCAACACGATTGCACGACAGACTACAGAAAGCAGTGGGAGCCTGATCAGCCGAGGCAAAGACGGACTGCCCGCCCGCCTAGACCGCCCGCCCACTGCCTGGAAAAAAAACGTTCTTTTTTTCTTTCTTTCTTTTGTCTCAATTTGCGGCAGCAGCTTCCAGGTCCAGCGTGCATACATACGGGTGCCCCAGGCTGCCGCAGAACAACGTGTGGCCGACCTGCATCGGGGCAGTGCCGCGGGGTCGATGCCCACGCAGCGCAAGCAGGCGCGCGTTTCGGCTGGGTCCGTGCTGGCGGGCACATGCGCGCACAAGCTCAGACTCGCCTGAATGGCAGACGTGATGGTGTGGCAGGAGGTGCCCGCGGGGTCGTGCAGCGAGCGCAGCACCTCTCCAGTCGCGGCATCCACCTGGCGGAAGGGACATAATCAACACTGCCACAGGCCAGACGTGCGCCTGCCAGAGCGCCGCTCACCTGGAGCACCAGGCCATAGTGCTCTGGCATGGGCACCAGCGCATCTGGGAGCCAGGCGACCAGCCAGCGCAGCACGCGCGAGGGGGCCAGCGCCCTGGCCACCTGCACAGCAGGTCAGCGCAGGCAGCACGACTGAAATGGCAGCGCGTAGAGCGGCGCCGCAACGCCTGTCCCTCCCACAAATGGCCCCCCTTCCGTGCCCTCCCACACAGTAGCCACCTTGTTTGGCACATTGGCCAGCGCTACCAGGAAGCTCTTTCCACCTGGCGCCAGGGACACCCCGTCGGGATAACCTGCACAGGCCGTGGCAGGCAGAGTGGTCGCTGTGTGCACACGGCAGCTGCTCTCTGGCAGACACGCAAACAAGGCGGCGATGCCGTGCCTCGGCCGCGCCCGCCAAACCTGCGCAGACGCGCGCAAACATGCGGCGCCTCGCCTGGCAGGCCGTCTGCAAACACCTCTGTCTGCCCCGCCTTGGGGCCGGCCAGCCAGTGCCGCAGCAGGCGCATCGAGAACGTCTCTGCGACCACTACGGCCGACTCATCCGCTGCAAGCAGCGGGGTCGGAGGAGGAGATGTGTGCAAGGAGTCACCCAAAGCCAGGGGTCAATAGCACACAAGCATGACAGCGAAAAACAGGCGGCAATCGCTTGCCAGCGAGCGCTACGCCGTTGGCAAACCACACGTCGTCGAGCAGCATGCGCGTGCGCCGTGTGGCCGGCTCGTACACCAGCAGTCGCCCCGTTGGGGAACCCTGCGCACCACCGCCACGAGCGTCTCACAGGGGTGGCCGTGGCGCAGGGAGCTGGCGGGGCGGCACAATGCAGGCTGCATGAGTTGTTCGCACAGCGGGAGCGCACAAACTGCAGGCGGGCGGGCTGGGCCGTGCCTGGAGCAGCGTGAGCAGCGAGTCTTGCAGCAGGTCGTAGCTGCCGTTCCGGGCGCGGCGGGGGAAGATGCGCGTAGCATCTGCACTGGCGGCATGCACAGTGCCGCGCACATGGGCCAGCCCCGACCGCCACGCGCAATGCCATGGGTGCCAGCAGTCCAGCGGCAAGCCCACCTGTGAAGAAGATGCGGCCGTCGCGGCCCACGTCCAGCCCGTCACAAAACATGATGGCAGCGTCGGCGGCAGGCAGGTTGTGGTCTGACACGCGGGTGGAAAGCAGCGTGACTGTTCTGTGGGTGGGGTCGACCGCCAGCAGGCCCTGCAGCGGCAGCGAGGGCGCTCGCGCCGATCCCGCGGGTGCACGCGGTGTGGCCGCAGGGAGGCTGCTGGGCGCCCCCATTGGCAGAGCGTGCGGCTGCCTCCCACGACAGCGCGTGACAGCCTCCCCCAGAGGTGCGACGCGGCCTCCCCGGCGGCACGCCCACCCGGGTGGCGTCGCAGACCGCCAGGAAGCCGTCCGGGTGCCAGGCCATGCCCACCAGCTGGCCACCAGTGGGCACCACGGGCTCCAGTTGGCCGGGGTCCTTAACCGAGGAGCGGTAGACGACTCCATCAGCGCCGCCGCAGTAGACAGTGCCGTCGGGGAGCACCACGGGGGTCTCTGCGTGGCAGGTGGCAGCCAGCGGTGGGGGCAGTGGCAGGGCACCGGCGTCTCCTCTCATGGCGCTTCTGTGCATCTCACCAGGCTTGTCTACGCCGATGCACACCCGGCCCGCGGCTGCCAGCTGGGCATTTGGTGCCAGCACGCCCGCCAGGGGCATGGGGTGCGGCAGAAGGGAATGCGGCACCTCCGTGGCGGGCGGAGCAGGGTACGGCATTGGCAGAGGGCCGGCATGCAGCCACCAGGCGAGCACGGCGGCGATGAGCACGGTGGCAGCACGGAGCATGGCGCTTGGGGGGCGGCGAGCGAGCGGGCAGGCGGGCGGGCGGTGGGTGGGTGGGCGGGTGTGAAATATTTCACAATGGCCTGCGATCTCTAAGAGCAGTGCCTGATTAACAATCAATGCGGAGTGCAGGCGCAGAAAAAAGCTGATCGGGGAGGGCCGAGAGCTGGCGCAGCTTTTCGAAAGCGAATTGGGCCGTTTGGATCGTTTAATGACAAGTGCGATAGATTGGCGTAAGGTTCAGTCACTCCAGGTTCCATTCAGTAGCTGGAGGTCTAACCACTGTCCAACCCAGCCATCTTGCGTGGCCCAGCCCCTTTGCGCATCCTCCAGCCGACTCTACTAGCTCAGAGCTGCTCCAAATCGGCCGATAGGAGCGACAGTCCTAAGCAGGCAGCGGGGAGCAGGCAGCGGGCGCCCCGATGGCGTGGAGGAGCGCCCTCTCGAGGAACCTGCAGGAACTGAGGTGAGGGGAGCGGAGAGCAAGCTCAAGTGCTTCGCAAGGCGAGCGCTAACCCATCGCGGTGCTGCAGGATACATCTGTGCCAGACGGGCAAGGGCAGCGAGGGCGCGCGGTGAGGGGGGCCCGCTGCTTCCGCCCGACCGCCTGTGCCCGCCGCCCGCCCGTCGCGCCCGCGCGCCGCCCCCCGCCCCTCCGCCAGCCTTTTGAGGCAGCAGAGCTGCGCTGGTGGAAGCAGCCAGGTGACGAGCGCCTCCCCCTAAGCGCTACCTGCAGGGATTTCGTACTCAGCAGCTACCAGGAGCTGAAAAAGGCCAACCCGCTGTTCCCCATCCTCGTGCGGTGAGGCCTGGGGGGCGCAAGGGTGCGCGCACCTGTCTGTCTGCCCATGTTTGTCGCTTCTCCTCAGCGCTGCCAAGCCGCGGCCTGGCTGCGGCTCAGGGCGGGCTCCGCCTCTGCGCCGCCCTCCTTAGCCGTCTGTCTGTGAGGCCCGCCACGCCGGGACTGACGCCCATGCCCGCCTGCATGTGCGGCCCCGCAGGGAGGCGAGCGGCGTGGAGGCGAAGCTGATCGCGCGCTACGACTTTGGGGTGGAGGAGGCGGTGCGGATCGAGGGGCTCAGCAAGGCGGAGATTGGCAAGCAGCTGGAAGCGCTGGTCAAGAAGGGGGAGAGCATGCCCCGATCCACAGAGAGCCTCGCTGCCTGAGCGGCGGGCGGCACGCCGCTGCAAGGGCGGCCGGCGCAGGGCCGCTGCCCGCACGGCGCGGGGTGCATCTGCTGGCCGCGCCGCCGCCGCCAGCTGGCGGCCCGGGCCGGGCATGCACACCAGCAGCCTGGCGGCATTGATTGCTCCCGCTGCGCAGCCCCGCATTCCCCAGCTGGTGGAGCTCTGGAGTGCGCATGGGTCCTGCTCCAGAACTGTCCTACCTGACTTTGGCCCTCCTCTTGCCTTGTCATCAGGCTGTTGCCGCGTTGTGTGAGGCATCACGCTGCAGGATCCTGTGATGGGCTTGCGGAGCATCTCGCCACTGCTGGGGCACCAGGGGTGGGGTGGAGGTAGGTCAGGCAGCTCCACGAGGCACCCCCAGGAGGCAAGCGCTACAGGGCTGTGCAAACAGTATCATGAGCGGCGGTGTGTGTTTGTGTTCGTTGTTGGCGTTCCTGTGGCCTCCCATGACTTTATGGAGCACGAGGAAGACGGCCTGCATCCCGCGGTGCACCCGACCAGTATGCAGGTCCATAGGGCAGCTCCACGTGGCCCAGAGCCACAGTGGAAGATGTGCCTGCCTTTGTGATCACCCAACCGCACTCCTCTCCATGCCTATATGCTCAATTCGCTTATCGGGCTCGCTATGAATGCGCTTAAATGCTCTGCAGCAATGTGTGCCCAGCCTAGGGCTCGCGTACCCTGCGTATCGCGCTAGCAGGTGCGTGCCAGTGGACGGACCTGCCGTAGGAGCGGCGGAGGGGGGCCACGGGGAGGGTTCCGGAGCAGCAGCATGGGTGCCGCAAGTCCGGCCCTTCGAGTTTGGCCTCCCACGCCCCGTGCTGATCGCAGGTAGCCCAGTCAATGACAGCTCGTGCAGCAGGAAGAGCAAGAGCTCTCTTGTTCAGCATCTGGGCCCTCTGTGCGTTCTGCGGCAGCGGCGGCGATGCAGGTGAGGCCACACGCCCGCAAAGACCTCAGGGGCCGTGGAGGAAGCGCGCGCCCGTTGATGGCACCACACCATACGCCGCTCCCTTCGGCCACCTCTGCAGGCGGCGGCGACCGTCCGCAGCCGGCCTTCCCTGCCCTTCCCCCGCTCCCCATTCGACGGGGGCTGCTCCAAGCTTCCCTTGAACACACGCTCACGCTCAACGGAACGGGCGTGTCTGGTGGCACCACCGGCACGCCCGCATCACTGACGTGCGCATGTGAGGCCGCTGCGGCGCGCCGCCCGCGCTGGCCGCTTCCGCCACGCCGCGCTGCTGCACCGCCCGACCTCCCCTCGCCCCGCTGCTGCAGGCGGCTTTGTGAAAAGCCTGCGCGTAGGCGTGCTTCCCGTCAATGGGACTTACACGGTGGCTGCCGTGGGTGACGTCAAGCTGGTCTGCCCCTCGACCAGCGGAGGTCAGCGCGGCGCTGTGCCTCGATGGCGCACTGGCACTGAATGCCCATGCATGGCTTGCGACAAAGGCGGGCAGCAGCACTGCAAGGCGGGCGCGCGGCGCACAGGGAGCGGATGGCGGGCAGTCGTGTGCCGATGCTGACTCGGGCTGGCGGCTCACCCACGTGTTTGCGTGCTGCCTGTCCCTCCGTGCAGACGTCATTGTGGGCGGCTCCGACTTACCAGACCTCGACTATACGACCGTGCCGCTGAACAGCGGCCTGGGCGAGGACGCAAGTGAGCCCGGTGCCGCCACTCGCGCCTGCTGCGTCCCCGGCGGCGCGTGGCGCGCGGCGCTGCATCCTCCGCTTCGCACCTCTGCCACCCACACGACAACTGACCTGGCTTGCGTGGCTCCGTGCCCCTGCGCCCCTGCAGTCGGCCTGCTCCTAGGCACGGATGCCATAACGCAGCTGGCAGGCGTCGCAGCCGCCGGCGCCAGCGGCGCATCTGCCAGCCTCAGCTGCCCCACCGCCGGCAACGTGTTCATCGGCCTCTACCTGGAGACCCTGGTCTACGAAGCCGGGGGCAGCGCCAGCCCCTATGCACAGCTGATGTGAGCGCCGCGTGCCGCCGCAGTGGTGTGGGCAGCCGCCGCGTGAAATGGCTGCATGCCTGCGTGCGTTGCGCGCCTGCCGCGCCCCTCGGCTGCTGCTCGCGTCCATCCGCCCCGCCCTCCTCCCTCGCAGCCGGCTTGGAGGCATGTGCGCCACGCCCACCGCCAGCGACATCCAGTGCACGAGCATTACCGTCTGCCCTAGCGGCCAGATACTCGATGCTACCTCGGGAGTGTGCGAGGCGTGGTGAGTGGCTCGCCGGCTGGCAGGTTGCCACCTGACCTGCTCCTAGCACAGCCTCACAAGCCGCCTCGTCGCCCTGCACCGCAGCCTTTCTGGGACCTACCAGGATGGCAGCGCGTGCACCAAATGGTGAGCGGCCATGGAGGCAGCCCTGCTGGGAGCATTGCATGGCCTCGCACCGTGGCGTGCTCATGGCGCCTGCCTCACCGACGCCGCCGCCTTGCTGCGCCGCCCCCTCTCCAGCCCTACGGGCACCTACAATGCGCTCGGAGGCCAGGCGGGAGCGGGCAGCTGCCTGCCATGCCCGACGGGCAAGTATGCCCCCACCAGCGGCTCAGGTGAGGCGCGCGCCGCCGGCTCTTTGCAGCCCCTCCCTGGGAGCCTCGCGTGAGCGTTGCAGCACGCCCCGCCCAGCGGCCGACCTCCCCGCCCTCTGCCTCCTGCGCGCCTCCCTTGCAGAGTCGTGCACCTACCCCCCGCTCGGGTCCAGGGCCACCGGCGGCGGCACCGGCTACGCCTGGTGCCCGCCCGGCTCGGTGGGCCGCACCGACCGCACAGCCTGCGAGCCGTGCCCCCCGGGCTACTACCGCCCCGGCGGCTCGGCGCAGCCCTCCGACAACGTCTGTCGCCGCATCCCCAGCGGCTTCCGCGCCTCCTGGCTCGGCGACCAGGGCGGCGCGCGCCTCGTCTCGGCCTGCCCCGCCGGCACCGTGTCCTCCTGGAGCGACACCGTCGGCGTCGACGCCCTCTGGTGGCCCGGCCGCACCGCCGTCGACGTGGCGCTGCGCTCCCCCCCCAACGCCACCCTCTGCACCGCCTGCCAGGACAACACGTACGCGGCGCTCCCGGGCTCCACCATCTGCGAGCTGTGCAAGGCGGGGTACTACCCCTCTGCCGCGGTCGTCGCCGACGCCGTCTACTGGACGTCCACCGACGCCACGCCCGGGCGCAACTACTCCCAGTGGCTGCAGACCGGCTGCACCCGCTGCCCGCCCCTCTACTGGAAGCCCGCCACCGACACCAGGTGGGGGAGAGCGGCGGGTGCGGGGGGGCCTGGGGGCGTGCCATGCGCGCGCGCGCTGCCTCGCCTCGCCCGCCGGCGCGCCGCGCTGCGCCGTGCCACGCCGTGCCACGCCCGACCGCCGCCGCCCTCGCCCGCCCCCGCGCGCGCTGCAGCATCAGCTGCTCGCCCTGTGGCCCGGGCTCGGCCACCAACGCGGCCGACGGCGCGTACACCTGCACAGTCTGTCCGCCCGGCTACGTCAACCCAAACCAGACCGAGGTGTTTGGCGGCGACGACCCCGACCGCAGCTTCTACTCCCCCGCCCCGGGCGAGAGCAGCTACTACTCGGCCCCCCCTAGCGGCGCGCTCGGCGTGAGCACTACCTGCCAGCCCTGGTGAGGCGCCGCGCCCGCGCCCCCACGCGCCCTCGCCCCTGTTCTCTCGTCGCACGCCCCGCGCCGTCTGCGTCTCTCCTCCTCTCGCTGACTGCCCCGCGCCGTGTGGTCGTTTCTCGGTCCCCGCGTCGCGCAGTCCCAAAGGCACTGCCCAGTCGGGATGGGGCCAGACCAAGTGCGCCTGGTGCCCCGCTGGCGCCGGCACCGACGATGTGGGCAATGCCGCCTGCAATCCCTGCCCCGCGGGCGCGTTCTCCACCGGCCCACGTGAGCGCCGCGCCCGTGCGCCGAAGCTACCTCCCCGCCGCACCGCCACCCCGCTGCGCGCGCTGCGGCGCGTGGCCGCGCATCTGCTGCGCCGTAGGCGCTCGGCCCCTGCCCTTGACGCCTCACCCGGCACCCCTCTCACCGCACCGAACTGCGCTGCAGTTGAGAACTGCCGGCTGGCGGCCCCAGGGCACTACGTGCAGGTGGCCGGCGCAACCACCCAGACGCAGTGCCGGCCGGGGACGTACAGCAAGGACGCCGGGAGCGACTCATGCACGGCCTGGTGCGCGTGCGCCCCTCCCCCGCCCGCGCCGTCGGCACGCGCTCGCGCGGGCAGGCGTCGCGCCTGTCGCCGTCGAGGGCTGCCTCTTGCTGACAGAGCCTCCCCTGCCCCATGTTGATGCGATGCAGCCCCGCGGGGAGGTTTGCCAGCAACTACAATAGCACCACCTGCACGCCCTGCACTGCGGGCACGTATGCCAGCGGCGGCAACGCCAGATGCAAGGCCTGGTGAGCTGGCGCAGTGAGCTGGCGCAGCGAGCGGGGCAGCCGACGCTGCGCCGCGCGCCGCGCCGCGCCCCCTCGCCACCGCGCTCACATAGCGCTCATGCCGCGCCTGCTCCCGCGCCTGTGCAGCCCTGCCGGCACCTACTCTGTCAGCGGGGCGCGCGCGTGCGTACCCTGCTCGGCTGGGCAGTACAACGCTCTCAGCGCCCAGTGCAAGTGCACCTCTGCACCGGCCGGCACCTTCGCCCCGGGCAAGGGCAACAAGTGAGCGGCGCGCCCGCCCGCGCCCTCCCCTGTGGTGGCGCGGCCTGGGCCCGGGTGGCGAGACTCATGCTCTGCCCTCTGGCGTCCCTCTGCAGGGCCTACACGCCGTGCCCCAAAGGCCAGTACACTAACAAGCCGGGGCAGACCTCGTGCCGCACGTGAGCGCGGCGGGGCGGGGCGGGCGGCGTGCCGCGGGGGGAGCAGCACCCCCTGCGCTGTGGCGCGCGCAGTGCTCGCACGCGCAAGGCTACTGGCCGCCGATTGCATGCGCTGCCCTGCGGCCCTCACTGCTCCGTTGCAGGTGCGGGCCCGACACCTACCAGCCGCTCGCGGGCAAGACGTCCTGCATCCCCTGCTGCCCCGGCGGCACCTTTGGCGTCACCTGCTTCCGATGGACCCGCGGCCAGCTGGGCAGCGCCGCGTGCTCCAAATCGCGCGTCCGCAGACTGGGCTGAGACGGCACAACGTGCAGGCGCGGGGTCGGGCAGGTGGGCCGCAGGCGTACGCGCGGCGGCCGCAGAACTTCCTTCTGCTTTGAGAGCACGCAGCGACCGCACTTGAATGAAGAGGCAGCAAATGAGCATAGTTTCGTGTTTGTATTGCGCTGCTTCTCCACTCTGAACTAACGAAATAAAATAAATTCTTGGGGCCACTCCGCCCGCTGTTCACATCCACCTGTCTCTCCACTCCCTCCACGTCCCTCAACTCACGACGCCTTTCCTCATCATTTCGTCTTCCACTTCACTACCTCTTTTCTATCAATTCTGGCCATCAGTTTTTTTTTATTTAAAAACCTAACAGTGTAATGGAAATGAGAGTGAAATGTTCAGGGCAGCAGACGACGGCGCTGCAGCTGGTTGAGCGCAGGCGGGTGGGTCTGCTGGCCTCGGGCGGGGGCAGCCCTCCCGAGGAGAGAAGGTTCAGTCAACAGGGGGTGCTTGGTCATTAACGCTGCGAACCTGGTTGGCCTACGGACTGAGGCGGCCACGCCAGCGCGGGCGCCGGCCCAACCGACCCCGTCTCCGTGCTCTGGTAGCTCTTTTGATCAGCTGCAACGCCCGTAGTGCTAGGCACCAAAGGAAGCGTCCCGCGTGCAGCAGCCTGCAGCGCGCCGGGTCCAGCTCGCTGGAGCTGCCGGCGACGGTGGGCGCGGGCAGCGGCGGCATGCACACGCCCGCGCTCCCGCTGGTGCTGCCGCCGGCGGCGGAGGTGGGAGGCACCGCCCCGCTGCAGCTGCTGCAAAGCGACCTGCCCTCTGCTGTCCCACTCACTTACCTCCTGCACTCCATCCTGCCTGAGGTGGTGCAGCAGCCGGTGGTGTGCCTGCCCTGCGCCAATGTGCAGCATACTTGGCCCCCTCCACCATCACGGCTGCCCTGCTCGCCACCGGCGCTGGCCCTGCCTCCCCTGGCCCAGCGGCAGGTAGGCTAGGGCGCCTCCCCCCTGGAGGCTTCGCCTGCCTCAAAGACTGATGCCCCCTGGTGGGGCCCTGGCGGGGCCCTAGCGGGGCCCTGGTCTCATGCCGCATGCAATGTTTGCCGTAATGCGACTGCGCTGTGTGCTGCCCTCTGCCATGCATGTAGCAGGGGTACGCCCCCGTTGAGCTCTACTGCGATGTCAACGCCTTACAGAGAGCCCCGGAGCAGGGCAGGGAAGCAGCAGATGACCGGTGGTGGTGGCGTGCCGACATCGTGGTACCACCACCGCCTTGGCGGGCGGCCGCGTCCCAGGCCATCGGGCCCTCATCTGCTGCTTCCCTGCCCTGCTCCGGGGTGGTGGCGTGCCGACATGTCAGTGTGTGGAGCCCTGGGTAGGGGTCAAGGGCCAGGCATTGCCACATTTGCCACACACCAGTGGCTATGGGTGTCACTGATGCGGAACCCTGTGCTCAAGCGCAAGGTGCCGCGCTGCGACGTGGTGGAGACAGATTCCTTGCTGGGGCGGGTGCTGGTGCTGCCCGACCCCACTGAGGACGGTTGCTTTTTCAACCAGCACTTGGTGTTGTGCGAGAGCAGTGCGCACCAGAGCTAATTATAAGCGCTTTGCACGGCATTCTTTGCAATGATTTCTTGCTGAAAAACTGCTTTGTTCTGCTGCTGTTTGTCACTCTTCTCGTCAGTAAGTGATTGGTTGGCTAGAATGTGCAGGGGGCTCACGGGGGAGAGGGCTGCAGGCCGTAGGCACGCCTCGGGTGGGCGCCGGCAGGTGGACGGGCGGGCGGGCGGGCGGGCGGGCGGGCGGGCGGGCGGGCGGGCGGGCGCCCTTTCAGTCTCGCTCGCTTTCGCGTTCCTTTCCGGCCCCTACAAAGGCCGATTCCGCCCTCCATGGAGCTCACGTATCTACGTGACGTAGCTACGTGCAAGCAGAAGCGATCGTATCTCCTGCCCAGAGCCTCTCCGAGAGCTCACTCGGCCATGCAGTGCCCCCTAATGCCGCTCGGAAGCCTCGTTCGCGATTCAGCGTGGGCCTCGTGCGATCGGACCAGCGTTTCTGCGCTGTGCGATGCTGCCTTCTGTCGCGTGGGAAGGTGCTGGAGGTGCCGTGCGGAGAAACGTGGCCCACCCAGGGGTTCGCGCGCCTGGCCGACGCCCGCCCACCCACACGCTGGGCGGGCCGCCCGCCTGGCGCGACTTGGCCGCCGTTAGAGATCCAACATGGTGCGCAAGTTGCTCAGAGGATCCCACATGAGGCAGAGGGCTCGCACCCCGGGGCTTCTCATCTAGGAACCACCCCGGCTGCATGTGGGCAAGCAATGACTGGTCCATGGAGGCGCCCTTCGGGCGCGGGACACAAGCTGAAAGCCAGCGCGGCGCGTGCAGGGAGGGCGGCGCGATGGGCGGCGTGCGTGGTTGGCGGCGGCCCTGCGGCATGCGCTTGTGCCTGGGCCGACGGCACAGAGCTACAGGGGGGCAGGCACATAGACAAGGCGGCCACACGTTCAGGCTCGTGCACGCTGCCTGTCCGCGGCGAGCCTGCGGTGGCAACGCCCCACGCCTCCTGACAGTTGAGTGTGCTGCGTTTGATCAGCTGCGGCCCAGGCTTTCACAGCTGAGAATAGAACGGACAGACACTGTGGGCGCTGCCCCCCCCCCCGCAGGCGGGTGGGGGCGGGAGTGAAAGTGGAACTCCTCGCCCTCACTCCCCCCGAGTTTGCATCCCTCGATAAAAGGATGCCAGCTAACTGACCGCAGTGGAGCAACACACGGACACACACGTTCCGACCACCTCCGGTCGTAAAGCAGGTTTATCCTTCGCGCCCCGCCAGTTTCATTCCGAAGTGGGATTGAGACAATGCGAAGCCATGGCTCACCTGTTGGGCGAGGGCGTGCTGTTGCTGCTCACCTGTTGGGCAGCAGCAGCGTTTGCTGAAGACTGCCAGTCCACGTTCCTTGTCTTCCCCACGGCACGGTGCGTTTGGCACAGCTGGAGGGGGCAGGCGCCTGCCCCCCCGGCGGGGTGGCACGGCTAGAGTTGGAGCTCTCGCCTCTGTTTTGGGCTGCCGCGACCTCCTCCCCGTGCCCTGCACCCCTGCAGCATCGCTGGGACAGAGGGTTCCGTGGCCTTCTTCGTCGCGGTGGACAACGGCGCGTCTGCGGCGGCCGTCTGCCGCCGCAAGGGGTTTGGCGGCGCCGGCGGCACGCGCACCGCGACGCTCGGCACGCTGCGCGGCCTGGGCGCCATCAACGCGGCCACCGGGCAGCTGTGCAACTGCGACAGCTGCCTGGCGTACACGGCGATAGAGTGCGTGGCGGTGGGCAGGGCGGCCTGCGTGGCCAACAACCTCGGAAGCATTGGTGAGTGGTTGCTGGGCAGAAACGCCGCTGTCTCTGTTTGACTAGTACTGCTGAGAGGAGAGGCTCTATTGCTGAGAAGAGAGGCTCTATTCTGCGGCGCCGCCGCCACGGGCCCGCTCTTGCCTCGCGCGTGCCACACACGGGCGCCCACATGCGCTCCCGCAACGCGCGCCCCCATGCCGCGTGCAGGCCGCAACAACGTGGGGCCCAACCACTTTGGCGTGGGCAACCAGGGCGACAGCAACGTCGGTGAGGCGCCGGCGGCTGCCCCCGCTGCCGCGGCATGCCAGCAGGGGGCGCGGCGCGCGGCGCCGCCCACCCCGCTGCCGCCCACCCCCCTGCAGCCCCCGCCACCCGCCCCGCCCCCCGGCCCCCCGCTCTCCCCCATCAGGCAGCTACAACGAGGGCGCTTTCAACACGGGCGTGGGGAACAAGGGCGACCGCAACTTTGGGATCAGCCTCCGTGGCAAGGCGAAGCGCTCGCCAGTGCTGGCCACGGCGCAGTCTGCCGTGGAGCTGCCGGCCACGCTGGTGAAATACGGGTCGCAGTGCTCTGGCGCGCCCGCCCCCGCCACCTGCGCGCCCCCCCTCAGCGGCACCATCGGCCAGCAGTGCGGCGGGGCCAAGAAGGCGCCGCCTCCGCCGCCCAAGGTCAACCCCAGGACCCCTCCCACCAAGCGACCCTCCAAGCCCGGCACCCCAAAATCGCCCCCGCCCAGCGGCGGCGGCACCAGCGGCGGCAGCAGCAGTGGGGGCAGCAGCGGCGGCGGCGGCGGCGACGTGCCGCTGGGCCCCCAGGACGGCACCGACGGCGGCACCACCACCCCCCCCACCAGCGGGACCTGCAAGTGCCAGAAGATCCCCGACTGGTGCATCGTGGGGGACCCGCCCACGCCGCCCGACCCGCCACCCTCCACCGCCGACGACCAGGAGTGCGGCGCTGGCATGACCTTTATGCCCCCGATTCCCTCGCCTCCCGGCGTCGGCGACCCGCCCGACGCATGCCAGGTGCGCCCCAGCGCCGGCGCCGCGCGCCGCTGCCCGCCGCGCCGCCGCGCGGCGGCTTCAAACGGCGGCCCCTGCCCCCGCCCCGCGTCCCGCAACACGCGCAGGTCTGGAACGCCGGCGCGGGCTGGGCGCTGCGCACGTGCGCCGACCCCTGTGCAATGTGCGTGCCAGACTGCGGCAAGGCCTGGTGCCTAACCATGGACGAGTCTACGTACCCCCGCTGGTCCACGCAAGCGCTGTGCCAGGCCAATGGCAGGGGCATCTGCGCCTCCGCCTGCCTCAGATGCATAGACGGCAGGCGAGCGGGCGGGGCGCGGGGGTGGGGGGCGGGTCGGGGAGGCGGGCCGTGGGCCTTGCGGCAGCGCCGCGCCTTCCGACGCGGCCGGACGCCGCGCCCCGCTGCCGCCTCCGTGCCGTGTAGGTGGGGCTGCCCGGCCATCGATGACGGGTCGTGAACGCGCATGCACTTGCCCTGGACCCCCACCAGCGCGGCACCCGGAACCCCACTGACGCGCGCGTGGAACGAACGCCGCGGCTCGTCCCCGGCTCCTGATACCACTCCAAAACTGCCCCCCACCCTCTTTCATGCTTGCTTGTCCCATTTCATCTTCTGCGGCTGCGGCCCCAGGCCAGCAGCAGCCCTACCTTTGACCTCCCTGCCTCCCCAGAGATTTTTTGTGCGTATTCGGCTCTCCGTTTCTGCTGGCTGCCCCCTGCCACCATCCCATGCGCTGCAGCGCTAAACATGTCAACCAGCTGCGACCAGGCCCACAGCAGCGCAGCGCCAGGGCAATGCAATGGGAGCCGCGCGGCGAGCGCCGCGCCGCCACGCCGCGTCGCCAGCCTGCCTGTCGGGGCCAGGCCGAGCCGGCGCTACCAGGGCCACCACCGCCGCTTGCCGCCGCCGCCGCCGCCTGCGTCCCGCGCCCCCACCTCCCCCTCGCGCCACGCAAACGGCCGGCCCGCGAGCAGCATGGCGAGGCGGCAGTGGGCGGTCGTGCCGGCGAGGCGCTCGATTTCGCGGAAGCGCGCCGAAAACGGCGCTTTCTTCCACTCAAAGTGCCGCGCATACTTCTCCAGGTCCGCCGCCAGCTCCTTCATGTATGCGGCCAGCGCCTCCAAGGTTGAAAAGTCGGAGACGGCGACCACCGCCTCGGGCACGGGGACAAAGCGGCGCACGTCGGCTGCGCCAAGGTAGAGCGGCAGCGTCCCCGCCTCGAGCGCCTGGTACACCTGCAGCGGCGGGGGCGGGGTTGTGTGTGTGTGGTGGTGGTGGTGGGGTGGGGTGGGGGTGGGGGTGGGGGGGTATGGGGTGTGTGTGTTTGTGGGGGAGGCGAACAGCAAGGGGGAGGGAGGGCGTGTTTGTGGGGGAGGGTCGGTGGGGTGGGGTGGGGGCGGGGGAGATGAGAGAAGGCGGCGAGGAGCAGGGGCGCCGCGCGCCTCACGGGCGCGCGTCCGCCCTCGCCCCCCTCCTTCGCGCCTTTTCCGTGACGTAGTTGTGGTCGTCGCTGTTCTCCATCGCTGCGCCAAAGAGGTACTGGGAGGAGAGCTGCAGCTTCTCGGGTTTGCGGTCGTGGTGGCCCAGCCCCCTGGGGGCAGGCCGGCGGGCAGAGGGGCAGCGCTCAGACACCTCCCAATAGCTCTAGCGCTCTGCGGAGAGCATCGAGAGGAGAGACTGCCCCAGCGCTGGCGCCGTGGATGGCCTCCACGGCCTCGCGCTTGACAAGCCATGCCACAGCTGCGGCGGCGGTCGGTCGCCGCACTGCCACAGACCTTGGGTTTGGGATCGGGCTGTCCTTGTTGTGCAGGCACGTGCCGTAGCTGCGGGTGGGGCGAGGAGTGGAGAGTAAGGGAGGAGGGAGGACAGGAGGGAGGGTGAGGGTGGGGTGGGGGTGNTGAGAGCGCGGGAGGGAGGCCGCGAGGGGGGTGGCTGGCGGCGGGCGATCGCGCGCGCGCGGCCGCGCCTGGCTGGCCGCCGGCCGCGCGCCGCGTGGGGCGGCGCCCACGCTTGCAACCGGCCCCCTGCCCCTCATCCCGCGCCAGCGCGCGCGCGATCGCCCGCCGCCAGCCACCCCCCTCGCGGCCTCCCTCCCGCGCTCTCACCAGCCGGTTGCGATAATAGACCGAGGGCACGTCGGCGGCGCCGTGGGGCCCGCCGCCCACTCTGGGGAGGCCAGAGGGAGGGGGGCGTGCGTGTTGGCGGGGCAAGGGACAAGTCCTGGCCAGCCACCACAGGTCCGAGTGCTGCAGACGCGCGCGCCCCCCTTCTCCCGCGCCCCTGCCCCGCCCGCACACCGCCACCGCCAGCCCGCACGCCGCTCGCCCCAGCCCGCCCCCCCGCACACACCGCCTCCCCCAGCCCGCACACCGCCACCGCCACCGCCTGCCCCGCCCGCACACCGCCACCGCCACCGCCTGCCCAGCCCGCACACCGCCACCGCCACCACCACCGCCTGCCCCGCCCGCACACCGCCACCGCCACCGCCACCGCCTGCCCCAGCCCGCCGCCTCCCCAGCCCGCCCACCGATAGTCTATCGTCAGGTCAAAGCCCTGCTTCTTGGCATTGAAGACGACAGGGTAGTAGGCACCAGTCTCCAAAGAGAGAAAGACTTTCTTCTGCCCCGGCCGCCGCGCCTTGGGCCGCCAGCTGCCGCCGCGCGCCTGCGACGCGGGGCACGGCGGCCATGGGGGTCCCGGCGCCTCGGTGCGGCGCAGGCCAGCAGCCAGGGGGGCGCCGCCCTGCCGCCACGATGCCACACGGCGCGGTGCGGGCCGCCAGCCCGCCGACGGGTCCCAAACCCAGCGGGAGCAAGGCGGCAAGGACTCCACGCCCGCCATGACCAGGCGCAACGACTCCCACCGCTCAGACCCATGCATGCACGTCGGCACACCTGCAGCGCACCTCTGGGTTGTCCAGGATGTTCCATATCAGCGCATCGGCCGCCTCCTCGTCCGTCGTCCACTCCTGAATGGAAGGCGGGCGCGGCGGCGCGCAGGGTCGACGCCCCGGCAGCGCACGGCCAGGCCAGCTGAGCACGGCGTCTCGCTCGGCGCCGCCAGCCACGTCCGCAGGGGCCGCGCCGCGCACCCAGGGCACGGGACAGGACATGTTGGTCTCGTGGTAAAACCTGCCTCCCTTGTCAAACAGCAGCACTGGCTTGCTGCGCGCCGGGGGCGCCTGCACCGCCGCGCGCGCCGTGCGGCGCCGCGCGCGCCCCTCGCCCTTGGCGACCGACGGCAGCGCGTGGCGGCTGACAGTCGTCACCGCCAGTGCGGCGAGCACAGCCAGCACCAGCAGCCCCGGCAGGTGCGCGCGGCGGTGGCGGCGGTGGCGCAGGATCTTCGCCATGGGCTGGGTGGCCGGTGGAAAGCTGCCGGCAGCAGCGCCCTTCACGAGCGGGTGGCGGGCGGGCGGTGGCGGGCGTGGGCAGGGTAGTCCAGAGAGCTACCGCCGCGCGATTTCCATGCTCGGATCGCCTTTCTCGTTCACGGCCCTATCTACCGGCTGGTTGGGGGTGTGGAACTTGCGTCGTAATAAGTACCTGTTTCAATTGAGTCTGCCACTGTGGCCATGGAATTGCAGTCGCAGCAGTGGAAGTGAAGTGGGGGCAGTTTGATCGCGAGACGAGATCAATGCTGCTTCTGTTCAGCGAACCGTGGGTAGAACAAGAGAACAGAAGACCGACATGAGTAGCAGAAGTGGAGTATGGAGTAGAAGGAGCCGGCAGACAATTGAGTTAGGGCGGGGGGGCGGGAGGCGGTGCGGCGGGCGATGGCGGGCGCCAGTTCCCCCCTTGCACTCTGTGGATGCTCGCGCAAGTGAGCCAGGAAGAAAGTGATTTATCAAGGATGCAGTAGGCAAAGTGCAGGCGTCACCATGCGGACTGGACCAAGAGCCGTCCAAGGCCAGCTTCTTGATTCAACATGGCGCTCAACAGCAAGTGCATGCACCTAACGGTGCTGCCAGCGCTGGGGCCGGCTCTGGTCCTCGTCGTGCTGCTTTTTCACTCCTGGACATCCACCTCCTGCACCTTCAAGACGGTTGCTGCAGGCCCTGACTGGGAGTTGAGCAGGTGGGTGCATCACCCGCCTACGCCCCTCGGGCGAAGAAGCCGCCCCGTCTGCCTGGCCACCCCCGCCACCCGCCGCCTGCCGCCCTCCGCCCTCCTTACCCGCGCAGGTGCACGCAGAGGCTGCTGGGCCACAGCGCGGGCCCCTTGCTGCTGCGCCTGAACGCGCAGCGCGGCTGGCTGCAGTGGTGGCGGAGCGCTGGGCCGCCGCGCTGGGTGCTGGTCGACACGCCGGCGGCGAGCGACGGTCCGTGGGGAAGCTACGCCTCTGGAATGGTGCACGCGCTGCAGCGCAAGCTGCGGGCGGGTGGGCACGGCGGAGGGGAGCTGGACCTGCTCGTGCTCACGCACGGCCGCCTGGTGGGGGCGGTGCCCCACCTGCTGGCGCGCTACCCAGACATGCGCGTGGCGCTGCACGCCACAGAGGCGGGGCGCCTGATGGCGCCGCCGCCAGCAGAGGCGGGCGGCACCCATCGGCTGGAGGCGGCGCTGGCCGGCAACGCCTCGGTGCCCCGTCCCAGCCGCCTGCTCGTTGCGCTGGGGTGAGTGCTCCGCCTCTCCTGGCTGCCATTGAAGCAAGGCATTTTCAGTCGGACTGATGCACGGCTGTCCACTGCCCGGCAGCTGGCCGTTCCCCACCCCCACGCTCACGCTGCTCCACAGTGCTTGATTCCCTTTCGCAGCCTCCAGCCGACGCTCCAGGCTGGCATCCCGGCCAACCGCACCGTGCTGCTAGAGGGAGAGGAGGGAGACCTGGGCCAGTCACTGCGCGCAGCCGCCGCATCAAAGAAGGCACTGCGCTGGTTCCCGCGCAACGTGCTCAGGTGAGGGAGGTGCTGCCACTGCTGCCACAAAGCCTCTCTGCAGCGGAGGCTGTGCTCCAGAGGCGCGGCGCGCCAGGAGGCACAACGGCTGTCTGACGGCCAGCCTGCCCTGCTGCCTACGTGCCTTCTATCCTCTGTTTCATGCAGGTTTGTGCACGTGCCGGGCTACAGCGAGGGCCTGATTGTGCTGCTGCACCAGCCTTCCAAGCTGCTGCTGGCCAGCGACGCCGTCGCCCCCGCGCGCACCTGGCTGCTGGGCGGTCTGCCGCGCACCTTCCACGCGCCGCCGCCTGGCGCCACCACCCGGCCGGAGCTGGCGGCGCCGTCGGCCAAGCGCGTCATCGAGCAGGTGCCTTGGGCGGCGGGTAGGCGCATTCCACACTATGCCCTCCTAGCGCGCTTGCGGTGTCCCGCCCAAGCGCGGCTGTGGCCCAGCACTGCCCAGCTGCGCAGCCGAGTCGGGCTGCCAGCGATCGCCGCCAACAGCCCCCACCACGCACTCACCTCTAGCGTGCTGTCCGCACCACAGGAGAACTTTGCATTCATGCTTCCCTTCCGCGGCGGCAACTTTAGCAAGGCCCAGGCCATGCAGGCCGTGGCTGGCTGGCCGGGCGAGCCCCCGGCGGCGCCCGCCGGGGACGAGGCCGAGGCGCCGGCAGCCGCCGAGGCCCGCGCGGCGCCCGAGGTGCAGCCCGAGCTGGAGATGGAGGAGGCGGGCAAGGGGCAGGGCAACAGCGCCAGCCACAACACTGCCGCTGCCGGCCTGGGCATCTCTCCGTCGGCGGGCGCAGGGGTGGAGACCGCCGGCCTCGACGCGGCGGCAGGGAGGCCGCACGGCATCGAGCTGTGAGCGGCACCCCTGGGCAGCACACTTGACCAAGAGGAGAGGGAAGGCGGCGGCTTTTCACATGCGAGCTGCACTGTGCGAGCATCGCGCTGCTCAAGCTGGGATACTAATAGTTTGCATGAGCCGCTGGCAGTTGAGGTGGCAATACAGGCCGGGCATCAAATAGGTTTAGAGCTGTCCGCAGCAGCGGCAGGTGGATGCGCGGGCCGCGCGCCGGTGCCGGGGCGGCGCCGGCGTCGAGCAGGCCCACCGCAGATCCCTGCCACACCGCTGTCTCGCCCCCTCACCATCAGTTCCAGTAGGCCGAGTCTCGGTCAGGCTTGCCCAGCTCCAGCTTGGCGCGCTCGATGGCAATCAAGCACTTGCACCCCTGCGCCCAGAAGAAACGACTTCGCCAGAGGCGTGACCACGCGAGGGTCGCGGCGCGCGGCACGAGGCGGGCCAGCCCCAGGCCAGGCGGCCGCGCCGCCCGGTCGTTGCACGCAGGAGCAATTGCAGGCCGTGGGCCGCCACCACTCCTGAGCCACGCTCTCAGTGCGCCATCACGCAGTCTGCGCCCGCCGCCCCGCAGTGCGCCTCGCGCGCGCGTCCCGCCCCCGCACCGGCGGCACAAAGTAGTTGGCCAGCTTCTTGTCGTCTTCCATGCGCTGCCCGGCGTAGATGAGCTCCAGGTCCTCCCACTTCTGCACAGGGCTCAGTTCAGGGACAGCAGAGTCAAGCAGGCCAAGGATATACCCTTGGATTAACACCCTAGCAGGCTATGGATATCCCTTGGCAGGTCAGGTGAGGGAGGGAGGCAGTGTGCCGAGGGGAGGGGGCGTGCTACGCGCCCCGACGCCCCCCGTGGCAGCACAGACGGTGCATGGGACGCCCGCCCCCGCGCCGTCATGCCGCTGCCCCGCCGTGCCTGGATGCCGGGCGTGTTGCGGATGTGGGGCGGCTTGTTGGCGCGCGCGATGCCTCCTTTGAACAGCGCCTGCTTCACCTGCGCAGGCGCCGCGGGGCGAGGAGAGACGGCTGCTGAGTGGCGAGGCGGTGGGGAGCCAGTGACCCCCGTGCTTAGCTCTGCACCCAAATGGGGCCCCAGGGCCGTCGGCAGCCCGCAGCTGGCCAGCCACTGTTGGAGGGCGCCCACCTGCGCCGCCGTCCAGTCGGGATATGCCGTCACGCGGTAGCGGCAGCCCTCGCAGAAGAAGGCAAGGTGGTCCATGTCCTGCGCAGGCACGGCACTGCCACTGGCGATCTGGCCGTCTGCGCACCGGTGCATGCCGGCCGCGCGCGCGGGCCTCCCACAGGGCGGCCGCGGCGAGAGCGTGAGTGCTGGCGGGACCGCACCTTCCGCGGTGGCACGGTGGGGATGCCCTCAAACGGAAAGTCCATAGTGGCAATCTCCTCGAACACATAGGCCTGGGGCGTTGAAAGTGCAGTACGTGCATATTAGCCTACCCTCAGGCTGGTACGTGCGATGGCGACTGCATCGTCCCGCCACCGCACCCGCCACCGTGCCTGCACGCCCTCCCCGCCGTGCCCTGCTCCCGCCCACCTCCTTCTCTGGCGGGATCTCCGTGTTGGTGTCGCAGTCCCAGGCGCCCTTGCCGAGCGACACGCCGCCCCCGCCCCCGCCGCCGCCTGCGTCCTCCCCCGCCACCAGCGCCTTGTCGTCCTGCGGCTTTGTCATGGCGTGCCTGGCTCGCGCGACTCTGTGGGGCTGCGCGGGGGCCTGCACGAGTCAATGAGAAGTCAACACATGGCGAGAGGCCATGATGAGGGGGACGGCGTGGCCGATCGCTTGGTGCCTCTGCCCGATTGAGCTGGTTGCGGGCTCCTCGCCTGATGCGATCGCCGAGATGCCACTGGTCACGAGCTGCGACCTCTTTCTGCAGGCTCGACCGGGGCCTCACGCCGAAAACGGCGCTGCTGCGAGTGCGGAGAGGTAGCGATCGCGGGGGTTGTGCCGAGTCTTGATCCAGCTCCTGCGCAGGGGCAGCTCGGGGGCGGCTTCCGGGCTCCTGTCCCTGTATACTGCGTTCTTGTCGCCGTATCACTGCGTATCACTTGCCGGCGTCCTCTGGGGTGCCTGGTGGGCTGTCGATTCACCCGGGCAGCGGTCTGCACCAGCGCTGCTGGCACCAGCACTTAGGCACCTCGCCGCTGCCGAGTGAGCTGCTGCGTGCCTGAGGCGTCGTGGCGGGGGACAGGGCGGCCAAGGGGAGCGGCCCTACCTGAGCGATGCGAGGCCCCGACCTGGAGCGAGTGCTGGCAGCAGGTGGGGACTGGAGAGGTGGCGGGGCATGACCTTGCCAGGAGCGGCGAGGCGGGGAACCCACTGGTGGTCTGGCTGCCGACGCGTACACTCACCATACGCGGTCACCACCTGCAGGCGACCAGACCACCTGGAGCGAGAAGGACTGGGCCTGGGACTCGCTGAGCATGCAGGCGATGCCGCTGGGCGAGATGCCGCCCTGCGGCAGCACCGAGTTTGCAGGGACGAGCGCCGCCGGCACGCTCACCGACCTGCGCTCCTCGCAGCCCCTGGGCGCCGCGCCTCTGGGCGCCGTGCCCCTGGGCGCCGCGCCCGGCGGCTGTGCGGCCGCTGCGCGCCTGCCAGGGGCCCTCGCTCCCGCGGACGGCAGCGACCACAGCGTCGGCAGCGGCCACCCGCTGATGCAGCCAGCCTGCGAGCTGCCGGATGCAGCAGGGGGAGCCGAGGGCCCCTTCGCCCACGCCCCGTTGGGCGACACTGGTGTCCGCTGCAGCTCGCCGCCAGGCGTGGGCGATGGCGGCGACGGTGAGCCGCGGCCCCCAGAGCCCAAGCTGCCGGCCGCCGGGGCCAGCAGCGGCAGCACTCAGGCCAAGCGGGGCGGCGGCGGCGGCAAGCGCAAGCAGCAGGGCGGCAGCGGCGCGAGCCTGTGCCAGGCAGACGGCTGCAACAAGCAGCTGTTGGAGCTCACTTTCTACCACAAGCGCAACAAGTGAGACAGTTGTGGGCAGAGCGGGTGTCGAGAGGGGTATGCGCCTGTGGCCAGGAGGGCACGCCGGCGGACCGCCGCCGCCGCGTGACGCCGCCGTGGTGGGCGCCGCCCCCTCTCCCTCGCTCATCTGCTGTACCCTGCCGCGTCTCGGCCTCCCCCTTCCTGGCCCGAGACCCAGGATCTGCGATGTGCACATCAAGGCCGACGTGTTTTTTCGCGGCGGCGAGCAGCTCCGCTTCTGTCAGGTGACGAGGGGCGCCCGCGCTGGGCGTTGCGATCTCTCTGTGGGGCGCTGTCGAGCGCTGGTCCGCCTGTGCGGCAGGGGTGCGTTCGCAGTGTGGCAGCGAGCGCGCTGGAGGGGAGAGGGAGGGGCACGCTGCGCGCCATGGCCGCGTGCTCTAGCGCCGGGCGCCGCTGCGCGGCCGGCCCCCACGTGCGTGCCGCTGGCCTGCCGCCCGCCGCCGTCCCTGAGCCCGCCGCCTGCCCTCGACCCCGTGTGCAGCGCTGCGGCCACCCCCACCCGCTAACCGAGTTTGACGCTGGCAAGCACAGCTGCCGCAAGCAGCTGGAGAAACACAATGCCAGGCGGTGAGCAGCGCCCAAAGATCGCGGCTTTTGTGCAGGGAAGCAGGCTTCCATCACCCGGCCGTTGTGCCCCCCGCCAAACTGCCACAACCTCGCGCCCCCGCCTTGCCCCCCCCCCCCCCCCCCCCCCCCCCCCCCCCCCCGCCCCCCCCCGCCACCGGC
>PCFQ01000058.1:2386862-2401063 GCA_003063905.1 Chlorella sp. A99
CCCCCCCCCCGTGGCCCCCCCCCCACACCCCCCCACCCCCCCCCCCCCCCCCCCCCCCCCCCCCCCCCCCCCCCCCCCCTTGCCCGCAGGCGCAAGCGGCAAGCGGCGGGGGAGGGGGCGGGCGGCGCCGGCGCGCAGCCGGCCAAGCAGAAGCAGCCGCCTGCGCGCCGGCGCCCGCGCGGCCAGCCTGCCGCAGAGAACGAGGCCTCGGCGCCTGCTGCCGCGAGGTTCCCACCAAGTATCAAGACCGAGCCCGCCCTGGAGCTGCTGGGAGGCCTCGCAGCACCCAGTGCAGGCCAGCACGCCGGTGGCCAGCGGTCGCCCAGCGTCGAGCACAGCCCCATCAGCAGCAGCGAGCTCGTGTCGGCGGAGGAGGCGGCAGTGGCGGCGGCGATCGCAGCCTCGATAAGGTCACCCTCGGCAGACGCGCCTGCAGACGCGCCAGAGGCACTGCCCCTGCGCTCCCCCCAGCAGCAGCAGCAGCAGCAGCTCTCCTCCCCGGGCACGTCGGCGGTGGCGTCGGCGGCCGCGCTGCCGCCGCCGCCCGAGGGCCCCGCCGCCGCGGGGGGCGGCTTCGAGGCCGGCCAGCGGGCCTCGTCGCCGCTGCCGTTCCTCGACTTTGACATGGGCCCCATCCAGCCCATCCCGTTTGAGGAGCTCGAGGTGAGCGGTGCGCCTGCAGGGCTGCGCAGAGCGCGCGGCGCCCCACGGGCCAGCGGGCCTGCGCCAGCTGCATCCTGGGCGCGCGAGCCGCCTGGTGGAGGGCTCGGAGCCTCGCCATCGGCCACGCCCCCCCCCCCCGGTGGCGTGACCCGCCACGTCGCGCCCCCCCCCCCCCCCCCCNCCCCCCAGGCGCACGAGCCCGGCCCCTCTCTTGCCGACGAGCTTGGCAAGTGGCTGACAGCCCACACGGCGCCGGGGATGGGGCCTGCCCGCCACCAGTACCAGTACCACCTGCACCACCTTCAGCAGCAGCAGCAGCAGCTGCAGCAGCAACTACAGCAGCAGCAAGCGGCGGCGGCGGAGGCGGCGCCGCCCGTGGCAGCTGGCGCAGGCCCCAGCTATGCGCTGGCCAGCAGCCTGATGCAGCAGCACCTGCTTGGGCCCCAGCAGCACAAGCCGCCGGGCTCGCAGGCCCTGGGTGCTGCCCTCGCGCCGGGCCCGCAGCTGCCGGCGGCACTGCTGGGGATGTTCCCCCGTGCTTGGGAGCAGGCGTCGGCGGCGCCCGCGGTGGCGGGCAACCACTTGAGCGCGGCGCTGACGGCCGCGCCCGCAGGCGGCTTTGATGAGGCACCGGGCGCCGGCCTCCTGAGCTCCATCAGCGTCAAGCTGTTTGGGTGCACCCCCGCAGAGCTGCCCACAAGCCTCCGGCAGCAGCTCAGGTGGGAGCGGCCGTGGGGCGCGCCGGCGCGGCACCGGCGCGGCGCCGCGCGTCGGGGAGCTCGTGCCGCGCTCACACCCTGCGTGCGTGCGCGCCCCAATTGCTTGCAGTTCTTGGTTTGGGACCGACCTGGCGTCGATTGAGGCGTACATCCGCCCTGGCTGCGTGCACCTAACCGTGCAAGCCGTGCTCGACCCTGCCACCAGCAGCGGACCCGCGGCAGGGGTGGCGGGCGAGTCCAGCGCCCCGCGCGCGCATGGCGGCGGCGCCTATTGCAGCGGTGGCGCCAGCGCCGCCGCGGGCGCCGGCGGCAGCCAGCAGGGTGCCGATGGCAGTGGTGCTGCTGGCAGCGGCCAGCAAGGCGGAGCGCCGGGCGGCCGCACACCGGGCTCGGGTGGGACGGGCGCTGTCACGGGCAGGAGTCCGGCAGCGTCTGGTTGTGGATGCGTCGCGTCTGGCCGGTCGTGCGGGTGCCGCGCGGACAGCGGGGGCGGCGGCGGCGTCGGAGGCCCCAGCGACGGCGGCAGCAGGAAGCGGCCGGCCGAGGCGCCGGCCTGCGGCGACGAGGCCGTGCGGCGCGTCGTGGCCCGCATGCTGTCCTCTGGTGCGCTGCGCTGCATTCCCGCCCTCGTGGGCAGGGGCGCCGGCTGGTGCATGCTGGCCCCTGCAACGTGGGGCGCGCGCCCAAGTCGGTGGCAGCGACAAGCCTCTCGCCCTAAACCCTAGAAACCCTAAACCCTAGTCTTGGTTGCAGGCGAGGGCCTGTGGCAGCTCAAGACCATGCTGGTACAGGCCGGCGCGGCGGTGGCACTGGTGCACGGCGGCAAGCTGCGCGGCACCTGGGACGTGCACGCCGCGCCCGCCGGGCGCGCGGTGCCGACCGTGCTGGAGGTCTCCCCGCAGGCGAGCCGCGCCGTGCGGGCTGCGCGCCGTGCCTGCCCGCCACGCCTGCTCCGCGCCGCCCCGCATTCGCGCGCCGCGATGCCGCGGCGCCACGGCCGCCGCCACGCGCGTGCGGCCTCGCACCGCCGAGCGCCGTGACGCACGCGCAGGTGGTGCTGGCGAGCACGGGCGGGGAGGTGGTGATCCGAGGGCTCAACCTGCTCCAGGACAACTGCCAGCTGCTGCTCAGGTGCGCTTGGGGGGAGGGGGCGGTGCAGGAGGAGCTGCGGGAGGAGCTGCAGCGAGAGGCGCTGGCAGGCGAGGTGCGCGGGCCACAGGCGGCTCGGCAGGGGGCGGGCCCAGCCGCTGCACCGCCTCGCTGCCTGGTGCGCGCGGCCAATGCGTGCGATCGGCTCCCCCCGCCTGCAGGCACCACGGCGCCTACATTCAGCCGCTGGCCGCCGGCTGCGCCGACTGCACCTGCAGCGCGAGCATCGCGCAGGCGCCCAGCGTGGCGGGCGCGCCTGCCAGCGCGCCGCCCGAGGCGCGCGGCCCCTGCTGTGGCTGCTGCGTCTCCAAGCTCCAGACTGCAGGCATCGCGGCGCCGTGCGCTGAGGCCTCTACGCCTCCCCAGCCTCAGGCCTCTGCGTCGTTCCCGCCGCCCCCGGCGCCGGCGCCCTGCTGCTGCGGGGGGGACAGCCTGGTGCCGGCGCTCGAGGCGGAGAGCCGCGAGCTGGAGCGGCGCCAGGCGCAGCGGCTGCTGGCGGCGCCCGCCAAGGTGCAGAGCGTGCGGCTGCAGCTGGGGCCGCAGCAGCTGCGGGCGGGCCTGCTCCACGTCGACGCTCTAAAGGGCTCGCTGCTGGCCCCCAGAGGTGCGCGCTGCCGCCGGGCGCTCGTGCGCTCAGGGAGCGCGCTTTCGGGCGCGCCGCTGGACGCGCTGGCGGCGCGCCGCCACGCGCGGCTTCTGCCGTCTGCTGCGCGGCGGTGGCCCCCCTCAATCCCCGCCCGTCTCGCCCCCCACTCCGCCCGCCCCTCTGCCTGTGCAGGCATGCGGCTGCTGGTGGTGCAGTCGCCGGCGGTGGCGCGGGAGCTGGGCGCGCTGCCCGGCGGGCTGGCAGCCGCGCTGGGTGACGAGCTGGGCATCGTGATGGAGTGGGTGGGCCGACCGGGGAAGGTGGAGTTTGGGCTGGTGGAGCGCACGGCAGCGAGGTGAGCGCCCTCGGTGGCGGGGCGGGCGGGGAGCGTTTGCGCAGGGGCGGGGAGGTGAGTGCGGGGGTGGCAAGGCTTGTTTGCGCAGGGTGGGGTCCTGAAGGCTGTGGTGGCAGGGAGCAACGCTCGCGGCTTGCCCCCCGCCGCCCCCGCCCCGCAGGCTGCTCCACTGGGCGGCGGGCGCCGGCCTGCCCGCCACGGTGCGCCTGCTGCTCGGCGTGCTGCAGTCGGAGGCGGGCAGCAGCACGGCGGCCGCGGCCGCGGCGATGCGCCGTGTGCTGGCCCCGGGGGCCGTCGACCCTTTGCAGCTGCTGCACATGTCGGACCAGGCCTGCTCGGCGGCTGCGCTGCACCGCGCCGCGCGCCTGGGCTGCCTCGACGGGCTGTCCCTGCTGCACAAGGCGGTGCAGGTGGGGCGGGGCACGCGCCGCCGCCGCCGCCGCCGCCGGGCTCCACCGCGCCGGCGAGGCTGTGCGCCGCGCCGCGCGCCCCCGCCGCGCCTGCGCGCTCTCTGAAGCCGGCCGCCGCGCCGCGCACCGCCGCCTCCCTGCAGTCTGGCTGCCTCGATACGGTGGAGATGGTGTTGGCGTGGGGCGAGGAGGCTAGCTGCCCCTGGCGCTGCGACCTGGCAGGTGGGCTTGCCTGCGCGGCCTGCGCCACGCCGCCGCTGCCCGCTGCCCCCCTTGCGCGCGTTCAGGCGCGCGCCCCCCCCACCCCCCACCCCCACCTCCACCCCCACTCCTCTCCCTGCTGCAGGGCCTCACGGCCTGACGCCCCTGCACCTGGCGGCCCTGCTGCGGCCGGTGGCGGCCGCGCAGGTCGCGGAGCTGCTGCTGGGGCGGTGCGCCCCTGGGCCCGAGGCTTGGACAGGCGCCTGCGCCTCCGACGGCCTCAGGTGAGGCTGCACCTGGTCTTGCACGTGTGCAGGGGTTGGCCAGGGTGCGTGGTGGTGGTGCGCCGGTGCCGGCAGGTGTGTCGGCTCTCGGACGCATAACGCTGTTGTCCCGCCTCCCTCTGCCTGCTCGCAGCCCCGCCGATTTCGCCGGGCTGGCGGGTCACGCGCAGGCTGCGCTCTGCGCCGCGGCCGCGCGCCGCGTCCAGCTGCAGCAGCAGGGGGCGGGAGCAGTGCAGGCCCCCCAGGTCCCTGCCGCCGAGCAGCTGCGGCCGTGCTGCGCCGCCCGCAGCCAGCAGCAGGCGCGCGCACCCGCGGAGCGGGCGCCGATGGCAGAGGGCGGCATGGCGTGGGCGGACAGCCTGCAGCCCCCGACGCCCCGCCTCTGCCAGTGCGCGGGCGACTGCCCCTGCCACGCCACTCCGTTCTGGTGCTCAGGTGTGTGACCAGGGTGGGGGGCGCTGCGAGGCTTGCTGTATGCTCTGCTGTGGCGTGCATCTGTGGGGCGCAGAGCGACTGGCTTCATTGACCGTATCCCCCCCAATCAAGACCCCTCGCCTCGCCCCTCCTCCCCTGCAGACGCCAGCGGGGTGGGCAGCGTCGCGGGAGGCGTGGGCTGCTGCGGCAGCAAGGACGGCACCTGCCGATGCTGCGCCGACAGCGGCAGCAGGGAGGGGCCCGCGGCGCCGCCGGCGCGCGGCTGCTGCCGTGGCACGAGGGCCTGAATTGTGTATTGATCATCATCGCCTGCTGGGAGTTCATGTTGGCTTCCTACCCTACCATACCCTCTCTGTCGGCTTCAGGACCTCAGACAATCAGGTGCCTGCTTGCCTGCCTGCAAGAGAATGGCTGCTGCCCTCCACGGCTTCCTTGCTCCCACAACGATTCTGTGTGCCCAGTTTAAGTGTTTCAAGTTTTTATGTAGCGTGTTTTCCTTCAGCGGTGGTGCACCACCCCTGCGTCTGCCTTAGCACTGCGAACCGAGGACGAGCTCTTAGGTAGTAGTGTAAGAGCTCGAGAAAGGAGTTGTGGCTGCGAAGCGCTCTAGAAAAAAGTATGGCTAAAACACATGGTTCCAGTGACTCTGGAAAAGCGCACCCACTCTAGAGACGCCCTCTCTCCGCCCCCTCCCACCCCCTGGAGCGCCCCTGCGGCCCCCGGAGGGCCCACACGCGAGGCCTGACCCCCGGCGGCGGCCGCCGTGGTCCGTGCGTGCGCGCCGGCCCTGAACCCCTGTCTGCCGAACTTGTTAAGCCTTCGGTCCCTTTGGCGATGGCCGCCCCGGAAGTCTGCCACTTCACGACTGCCGCGCGACGCAGTCCCGCCTGCTGGGCGGCAGGTCGTATGTAGCAGCGGCGGCAGCACGCGAAGCCTCCCGAGCTCCTCTATACCTAGGTTTGAATGTATGGCGGTGGGCGCGCTTGCACGCTTGCAACAGGTCTGTGCGGCGTGAGCGAGAGGCTCCGCTGCCGCACCACCCGCCGCCCGGGTGCTCCGTTTGCATCTGCCCTACCGCCAGCAGTTGGTGGGAGTTGGCCGTGTTAACTGACAGCTACGGCTAGAGGGGTAGCATCTCGGCGACAGCGCTGCAGCTCCTGACGCGGTTGCTGCAGCTCGACCTCTCAGGTGCTCTGCTCTGCTGCTGCGCATCTGGAGGGCCACAGCTATACGTCATGCGAGCCCGTGGCTGGTGCCGTGCGCTCTGCCCAGGATGGATCAGGATGGACCGCGGCGCTGACACGGGTGCTGGGCGGCTGGGCACATGCACCAAGGCTACTGAAGGCGAAGGCCGTTGTGACGAGGAATGCTCTGACAGTGCTCGGCCTTCCTGGCGTGCTTTGGCACGCCCGGCGGCGGGTGCGGGCGTATGGCGGCACATGACGCGAACGCCCTCCCGGCACTTTCTCATTGAGCTAGTTGATTGAATTGGATCGAACGGCGTTGGCAGCTGACTGCAGATTGCAGGCGACTCGGGCACTGCAGGCGATCTGGTTTAAATCGACGAGCTCGTCCCGCTTCCTCAGCACTGCCTGGAAGCGGGAGCGCTGAGCGCAGGGAGGTCGCGAGTGGGGCAGGTGGGTGGCGGAGCACAGCGTGTTGTGTGTACGGGTGCTGAATCAACCCGCTTGCCGACGCGCGTCCGCTGGCCTGCCCTGCAGGGCGGCGCGAGGGGGGCGGCGGAGCGCCATGCGGCTTCACCGCGTGCCCTCCGCCCACACGCCCGCCGCCACCGTGCTGCTCATCTTCCTCTGCACCACGCTCAGCACCGCGCTGCTGTGGTCGTGGTGGCAGTACGGCCAGTGCCACGAGGAGCTGCAGGCCTCGCTGGCGGAACAGTACCAGGCCGTGCTGCGGCTGCAGGAGGTGCGGCGCCAGCACGCCCAGGAGCTGGCAGAGCAGGCGGCGGCGGCAGCGCACATCGCGCTCGAACGCCCGTTGGCGGCGGGCCAGCAGGCGCAGCAGGGGCAGCAGGGGCAGGCCGAGGAGTTTGAGGACGGCGGCCAGCAGGCAACAGAAGCCGACGCGGGCGGCGGCTCCGACGCGGCCGACGGCGAAGCAGTTGGCGGCGGCGAGGCGCCCGAGCGCCCCGGCTACCCGCGCCTAATAAACTTTGCGCACAAGTGCTGCGAGCGCAGCAAGGCGCGCAACTGCGAGAGCGGGCTGGAGCACGGCTTTGCCAGCTGCCAGTCGTACGGGCTGGACGACCTGGCGCTCGACGCGCTGTGCCCGGGCGGGCGTGCGATCCTCGCCCGCCCCCGTGGCGCGGGCTACTGGCTCTGGAAGCCGCTGCTCATCCTGCAGGCGCGGCAGGCGGCGGCCGCGCGCGCCGGCGGGCGCTCGACAAACCGGGGCGCGCTCGCCCAGCCGCGCTAGACCAGGCGCGGGTGCTACCTTGACACGATTGTTCCATTTGAAAAGAGTTCCTTTCCCTGCAGAGCCTGCTGGAGGCGAACGATGGGGAGGTGGTCATGTACGCCGACACCGCCTCCACGTTCATCGCCGACGCGGCGCCGCTGCTGGAGCTGGCCGAGCGGCAGGACGTGGTGGGCTTTGCGCTCAACGGCCAGGGGGTGAGGCCTGGGGTGGGGGTGGGGGGTGAGGGCGCAGGGGTGCAGGCGGCAGCGAGGGAGGGCAGGCAGCTGGCAAGGAGTGCGGCGTGGCGGCGCGCCAGCCTGGCGCCCCTCCAGGGGCACGACTCGGCCCACCCGCGCCACCCCCGCCTCGCGCTCCCCTCCCTGGAGCGGCCGCCTCTCCCCTCTCTTCCCCGCAGCTCCAAGAGTTCCAGTGGACCAAGCGCGACGCGTTCCGAATACTGGGCGCGGAGGGCCTGCAGAAGACGCAGCAGGTGGCGACCTCGTTCGTCATTGTGCGCCGCTCCATCGCCTCGCTGAGCTTCATCAGCCAATGGCTGACGTACGCGCAGGCGAGTGCAGCGGGGAACCTGCGCCGGTGCGCCCGTGGCGATGCAGAAGCAGCTGTGCGGCCGAGGCCGCCGCCGAGGCCGCCGCCCCCAGGGTGTGCGCCGGCGCCGGCGCTGCCCTCCCGCCCCTCGCGCCCCGCCCTGCCCCGCCCCGCGCACCCCGCCGCCCGCGCCGCCCCCGACCCGCCGCTGCGGCCGCTCCCCCGCAGGATGCGCGCGCGCTGACGGACGACCCCAACGTCCTCGGCGGCGACAACTACCCGGGCTGGCGCGACCACCGCCACGACCAGTCGCTCTTCTCCCTCCTCCACAAGAAGTGGAACCTCACCGCCTTTGACGACCCCACCCAGTGGGGCAACGACATCCGGCGGCGGCCCTACCCCCAGGTGCTCGACCACCATCGCCAAAAGGATTGAGAAGCCCGTGCGCAGGGCAGCATGGCCGCCCTGGGCTCGTGAAACTTGAATGCAATGCGGATACTTAATTCCATTGACTGGCAAGGCAGGCGGGTGGCGGCGGCAGCGGGAGGGCAGTCGACCGCCCACCCGCCCACTGCGGTCCTCCCCCACCCCCTCCCCCGTCTTTATCTTGCATTTGCTTGTCTCTGGCGAGCCATTCTCGTCATTTCCAGCCTCTCAATAGTCTCTCGCCATCCCGTGCCTGCGTGACTCGGCAATCGCCTCTGTCAAACTTGCTCGATACCGTGCGCCCTGGTCCTGGGAAGCTCAAACACTCTGATCGCAGCAGGAGCTCTAGCCAGTCAAGGGGGCGCAGGGCCAAGCAGCAAGCAGTGCTCCTCTTCGCAGCCTCCATTCCGCCTCCTTGCTGTGAGTTGTGAGTGATGCGGAGGCCGCGACGCTGCTAGCAGCTGCTGAGAGCGGTCGCCGCCAATGAGCCGCTTTGCGCGACGGCGGGCGGCGCAGTGGCCCAAACTCCTGGCAGTGGTGGTCTTGGTCACGCTGGTGGTGGCAGGCGCACTCCAGTCCAACCAGCAGGTGCTGGGCAGGTCAGCGGCGGCGACAGTGGCCGTGCGCAGCAGAGGCGGCGGCGACGACGGCGGCAGCTCCGTCGCCGCGGACACTGGGCCTGGCAGCAGCAGTGATGGAGAAGGCGACGGCGGTGGCGATGCAGGGGCTGTCGCAGATGGTGGCAGAGCTTCGGAGCAGGAGCCAGAGGGTGCGGCAGGGCCGGCAGATGCCGGTGGCGACACCGATGGCGGCGGCAGCGCCAGCAGCAGTAGCAGCAGTAGTAGCAGCAGTAGCAGCAGCAGTAGCAGCAGCAGCAGCAGCAGCAGCAGCAGCAGCAGCGGCGGCCATTCAGGCGGCAGCGGCGGCGGCGGCGGGGCCCAGGGCGCCGGCGCCAACGGCGCACGCGGCGGCGGCGGCGGCGCGCGGGCCGCGCCGGGTGGAAAGAGCGCCGCGCCGCCGCGGGCCTTGCGATTCTTCGACGTGGGGAGAGCCTACCATCACCTGCCCACCTGCGCGCCCAGCGGGGCGACGCCCGGGTTTGGCTGCGACGCCTACCCCTGCCCCGTCCCCTGGCAGTGGACCAGCGACCGCGAGGCGGCGGACGTGGGTGAGCCGCAGCGCGTGTGGCGCAGGGTGTGCGTGTGCGTGTGCGCGCGCGTGTGTGTTGGTGGGGTGGGGTGGGGGTGGGGGGGGGCCCTCGAGAGCGGCGAGACACCTCGCGCGTTTGCCCTGCACGATCATCGCACGTGCTGGCGGCTCCGTGCCCCGCCCCTGCACGCGCTTGCACGCGCGTGGCGCCCCACCCTCGCCCCCGCGCCCCCCTCTCCCCCCAACAACTCCCCTCCCCACCCCACCCCACTCCCCACCCCCCCAGTCATCTTCAACACCTTGGATGGCATGACTGGCTTCTCCCAGGCGGCGGCTGCGCGCGCGCGCCCCGACCAGTGGCTCGCCCTGTTTGCGATGGAGAGCGGCAAGTGCCCTGGGGGCGGGGCCGCTGCTCCGCACACGTCGCCGCCGCCGCAGCAGCAGCAGCCGGGGCCCAGGGCGCTGCCCTGTGCTGCTCGGCGCTGCTCCGCGCGTCGCTGCCCTGTGCATTCGGGGCGCTGCCGCCACCGCGCCGCTGCGTTATGCATTCGGGGCGCTGCCGCCACCGTGCCGCTGCGTTGTGCATTCTATGCGCTGCCGCCACCGCGCCGCTGCGTTATGCATTCGGGGCGCTGCCGCCACCGTGCCGCTGCTCTGTGCATTCGGGGCGCTGCCGCCACCGCGCCGCTGCTCTGTGCATTCTGTGCGCTGCCGCCACCGTGCCGCTGCGTTGTGCATTCGGGGCGCTGCCTCCACCGCGCCGCTGCTCTGTGCATTCTGTGCGCTGCAGGCAAGTACTACCCCTCCATCTACACAGCCAAGAACGCCAGCGGGTTCAACATCTCCGCGGGTGAGTGACAGCTGGCGGTTTGGGGGCGGGCGGGTGGCACACAACGGGAGGGGGGGGGGGGGATGCCGGCTGGCTGCAGGGCCAGCGGCCCGCGCGGCGCCCAGCCTCCGCGCCACCGTCCTATCCTCGCGACCACACTGCACGAATTGACCATCACAATGCTGCACGCGTGCTTTTCCGCGCGGTCCAAACACAGACTACCGCCTGGACAGCGCCGACGTGCCTGTGACCTACTACACGCGCTGGGAGCTTCCCCACCTGCATGCCATGCCCGTTCCCTACGCCAAGAAGCGCAAGGTGAGGCAGGTGGGGGTGGTTGTGGGGCGGTGGAGTGGAGTGTTGGAGGAGGGGGGTGTGGCTGGTTCGGGGTGCGGCAGGTGGGGTGACGTTGGCCAGGGGTGCTGCGCCAGGGCCGCAGCGCGGCGCGCCAGCGCGCCGGCCGGTGTGCGCGCCGCTGCTCAATTGCGCCTGCCGTTCGCCGCCGCATCCGGTCCTGGGCTGGCCCCCTCCTCTGCCAACAGCGCCCCCTCCTCTGCCGCTGCAACAGGACGGCCTGATTGCCGCGTTCATCTCCAACTGTGGGGCCCTGAACAACCGCAAGCAAGTGCTCGACGAGCTCATACAGGTGGGCTGGAGCCGTGCTCTGGACTGGCTGGGGGTCGTTTGACTGGAGCATCCTCCCGGCGCAGCAGAGCAGGGGGCGGGGCAGCGGCGCGGCAGCCGCAGAGCGGCAGAGGGCGCGGAGGGCGCGTGGGCCAGCAGTGGCAATGGCGGGCCGGCGGCACGAGGCAGCCCGGCGCGCCCGCCGCGCTGCCGCGCATGCTGCCCAGACAGCCTGCGTCGCCCATCGCCGCCCCCGCAGCTGCTGCCTGGGCTGGTCCACTCGTACGGCGGGTGCTCGCACAACAAGGACCCTGACCCCGGGCAGCCACGCTCCAAGTCGCGCGAATCGAAGACGGTGGGTGGGGGCGGGCGGCTGGGTCAGCCGGGCGAATGGGCGGGCAGGCAGATGGACGGACAGGCGGGTGGGCGGGCAGGCGGGTGGGTCGGGCGGGCGGATGGGCAGGCAGGCGGGTGGGGGCCTGCCCAAGTGACGCGCCTGGGGGAAGCAGGGACAGGGGCGGGGGCAGGGGGATCAACGCAAACAGCCCCGGCGGCGCGGCAGGCCACCCATCGGCCCGCGCGCCGACGTCGGGGTGCACCGGCACGGCGGCGACGGCGCGCCGCGCTTGCCGACGCTTCCACCTCGCAGGCGATCCTGGCGACCTACCCCTTTGCCTTCACGCCCGAGAACTCCAACGACGAGGGTTACGTGACTGAGAAGATCTACCATGCGCTGGAGGCAGGTGAGGCCGCTGGGGGGCCCAGGGGAGGCGGGGGTGGGGGTGGGGGTGGGGGGCGTGTGGCGGGGTCGAGGGGCGACGCCAGCGCCGCCGCGGCGGGGGTGGGCGAGCGCTGGGCCAGCGGGCAGGCCTGGGCAGGCAGGCCAGCCGACTGGCAGGGCGGTCACACCGTGCCTCTAGGCTGCTCTGCACCGCGTGCGCCCACACACACCCGTGCAGGCACCGTGCCCATCTACATGGGGGCGCCAAACATCCACCGCCTGGTGCCCGTGCCCGAGGCGGTGGTGCAGGTCAGCAGCTTCAACAGGTGAGAGCAGAGCAGAGCAAAGCGCAACATGCAGCGCGGGCGGGGGCACGTGCGTGGTGGAGGGGGCCACCGCGCGCATCGCAGGCCCTGGCTCCGGCCGCGGGCAACGCCCGCCCGCACCCACGCTCGCCGGCCCCCCCGATCCCCCCCACCGCCGCCCTGCGCGCCAGCGCCACTGCCACAAGCCGCCGCCTAAGTGTCTCCTCCACACCACCCCGGCCAGCGCCGCTCCCTCCCCTCGCACTGCCAGCTTCCTTCCTGTGCCAAGCGCTCCTCCCCCTCCCTTGCCGAACAGCACAAAGGCGCTGGCAGAATACATCAAGCGGACCGCGGCAGATGAGACGCTCTACAGCAAGCACATCGCTTGGAAGGCCCGGCCGCGCAGCGAGTGGAGTGAGGTGCGCCGGCGGCGGCGGCGGGGCGGCGGGGGGCGGCCCCGCGCGGCGCCAGCGGCGGCGGGACCAACAGGGGCCAGAGGGCAGGGCTGGGTGGGATGGCACGCCAGCAGGCACGGTGAGGTGCGGCGGCAGGCTGGCTGCCCTGGGTCGGCGCGGCCCTCTCCTGCACGCGCCCTGCCTGCGGCTCTCCCTTCCTGCCACAGCGCCTCTCCCCCTCGCGTCTCCGCCCCTCGTCCTACGTGGTCGCAGGACTGGCAGCGCCTGGAGCGCATGACCAACTACTCTGCGCACTGCCGCATCGCGATGCACGCGGCGGGGCGGCCCTGGAAGTGGCGCGAGGGGGAGGTGCGACGCGCGCTGGCGGCCACCTGGCGCCACCTCGGCCTGCTGGTGTTTCGCTAGCAGGCGCTGCAGTGAATCACTGTGATCCCGTAGAAAAGGCAGGAGGACGCATGGGATGGGGGGGAGCAAAACACACGGCGCGCCAACGCAAACTGGGAACTGAGGCGGGCATGGAGCGGGGGGCGCGCCGGCGGTGGGAGGCGCCGCTCGGGACACCAGCACTTGGTGCGGCAGCCGGCTGGGTGTGACGGCCAGCCTGCCATGGAGATTGGTTCGAGCGCACGCGCAACGCCTGACTCAGGGCTCGTCGTCATCCGACAGCAAGGATATGACCTCCGCCAGCCGATCTCCGCCCGCGCTGTTGGTGCGCTGGCGTTTGTCCGGCAGCGGCGTGCTGCGCGGAGCCCCGCCCGCTGCGGCGCTGCACGCCGCGCACTTGGTGCCGCCGGCCGCCAGCGTGGGCTGTGCGGGCTGCTCGTCCTGCGAGCCAGTGAGATCGACGACCTCCAGAGGTGCTGAGGAGGCACGCCCGCTGCCCGCCTGCGCAGCTGAGGCTGCCGGCGCTGCTCCCCATCGCGCCCCCTGCAGCGACAGCCACAGCGCGCGCCGCAGGTCCTCCTCCTCCTGCTCCTGTGGCGACAGCACGCCGCTGCCAGTGGCGCGTCCCTGGCTGCGGCCCTGCCCGGGGGCGCCGCCGCCTCCCTGGCCGCGGCTGGCGCGCAGCCCCTGCCCGCCCGGCGGCCCACCGGGCGGGCGGCCCTCCAGGTGCCCTAGTGCCGCCAGCCGGCGCACCCGCAGCTCCTCTCTGGGAGGACCGGCAGCGCCGCCCGCCGCGGCCGGCGCGGCGGCCAGGAGGGAGGGCGAGACGCCTGGATACAGCGCCGCCACCTCTCGGGGCAGCGACGACAGGAAGAGTGCGTCGCGGGCGCGCATGCGGGCTGCGAGAGGCACGGCGGGGCGGGGTGCGAGTTGGGTGCGTCGGAGTGGGTCGACGGGTGCCGCAGCGCTGTCAGGCTGTCGCAGCAACCACAGCGAAACCACAGCAGCCCGCACTTGCCATGCATGCAGCCTGCCTTCCCAAGCTCACTCTGGGCCAATGGTGAGCTCAGGATGCGCCGCACCTCGCGCACGTCGACCTTCAATCCAGGAAGTCTCGGGGACTGCCGGTTGGCGCTGCCGCGCTGGCGCAGGCGCGCCAGGCGCTGCTGCAGCCACGCCCTGCGGTGCCCCTCCCGGGGCGGGCAGGCCCGCAGTTCCTCCTCCAACGAGACCAGGGCGTAGGGCATGGTGGAGCGGAGCGTGATGGAGCGGCGCAGGCTGCGAGGGTTCCAGGGAGGCCGCGGCTCCTGCATGCGCCCGTCGGCACACGGGACCCGGGCTCGAGCGGTGCAGGCTGGGGGGAGGAGAAGCGAGACATGAGAGAGCATCTTATGTGCGCATGCGCGTGCACGCTTCTCAGCCGCGCCCGCCCTGCTGGTTCGGCATGCCCTGCTGCGCACCATTCCAACGCCAATCGACTCGATGCCATGCTGCCAGCCCGGGCTGTACCTGCAGGGGGGGGGGGGGGGGGCGCCCCGGGAGGGGGGGGGGGGAAAAGCTTTTTACCCCGCGCGGGGGGGG
>PCFQ01000058.1:2401087-2420488 GCA_003063905.1 Chlorella sp. A99
GGGGGGGGGGGGGGGGGGGGGGGGGGGGGGGGGCGCACACGGAAGGGCAGGGAGCTGGAAAGATCTTATACCCGCGCGCGGGAGCGGCGGCACCGGGGCGGCTGATCGGTCACGGCGCTCTGATCTTCAAGCGGGACGCCCTCGCACTGGAGCATGCAACAGCACATGCATGCATGTAGCAGCACACAACAGCTCGAGGCACCTGGCTCGGCCGGAGAGGATGTAGATGGAGCGGCGCGGCAGCAGTATCTTCCGGACGGGCAGCTTGCCGGGGAAGTGCTGCGCGTCTGGCATCATTGTGAGCAGCGAGCTAGTGCCCAGGCTGATGCCCAGAACTGTCTACAGCAGGGGCGCCACAGGAGGGGATCGGTCTGTTGCCATGCTCCACTGCGCCTGGGTACCCTCCAGACGCGGTGTTTCTGAGCCACGCTCCCGCACAGCCGCCCACTGGCGCGGTGCGCCTGCTCCTGAGCCTGCAGCCGCCCTCACCTCCCCAAACATGGATTCCTCGTCGTAGTGCGGATGGATGCCAGGCAGGGCAGATGGATCGAGCGATGGGGTGGAGGGGGTGCAGTAGGAGAGCATGTGCCCAGAGTCTGGAATCTGAAAGCCGGGAAGCATGCCAATGTCGCAGACGGCGTTCAACACCTGCCAACGGGGCGGGCGGCGGGCGCGCAGAGGCAGACGCGCATCAGGGGTTGGCATAGGTGCCCGCCGGCGAAGCCGGCCGCCGGCCTGCACAGCTGGGGGCGGGAGGCGGGGCGAGCCCCTGCCGCAAGCAGCGCTGTGGCCGGGCGCTGGGCCTCCCCCCGCGTACGCGGAAGATGTCGGGGCCAAAGCTGCTCAACTCGAGCATGAAGCGCCGCCCGCCCCTCCCAGGGCAGCCCATCTCAAACAGCCGCCGCTCCAGCTCCTCTCCAAACACGTTGTGTGCGATCACCAGCCCCTCTACACCTTTGACGTCTCGCTCCAGACGGAAGCCGCCGGGCGCGGCCGCCACCACCATCGAGCCTGCGCACGCGCGCAGGGCGGCGGCGCGCAGAGTGGGGCGTGGCGCACGGCGGCTGGCGGGGTGGCAAAACACTGTCCCATCGGCGGCCGCCGCAGTGGCGCGCCTCACGCAAGGCATTGACTCAAGCGACCTGGCGCCTCAGAGGCGCCAGGTCGCACGCACACGTGCGGGCTTCGAGGCGGCGCTGCGGTACAAGGGTGTCCGACTCTCCAGCTGGGATCGATTGATTGGTTCAGGTGGTGCAAGGCAGTGAGTCCAAAGAACGACACACAGGGAGGAGGCCGACGTTCCGTTCCGGCGCTGATTGGACACCGTCCGCATCCCCTCCGATGCCGGACGGGCTCTTTGGACCAGAAGTTTCCGACACGTGGTGGTCTCAGCAAACGTCGGTGGGGTGGCCAGGCCGCGCGTGCCGCCGATGGCCGGGTTCCAGGTGGAGCCGCCCGAGGTGCCGGTGGCACCGCTGCCTGGGCGCCACCAGCCGGTGGGGCTGCAGAAGCAGGGGGGCCGGGCCGCGGTGAGCCATGCGCGGGCTGGGTAGCCATGGCGCGGCAGGCGCTCGCGGGCGGCATGCGTCGGGTGGGCTGCTCACACGCGGCGGCAGCCGCCTACCAGTTCACGCACTGCCGCCTGTCGCTGCCAGTGAGGCCGACCGTGCCGGCGCGAGAGGCACCTTCTGGCAGGCCTCTGTTGCGCGAGCGAAGCGAAGGCGCATGAGATAGGAGCGTCAGCACGGGAAGCGGGCACGCGGCTTGCGGCGGCGCTGGCGCCTCCAGGCAGAGCGACGCTCATGGAGCGGCAGGGCTCGGGCTGCCGCGGCCTGCCAGAGCCCTCGTCGGGGCCACACTCGTTGCCGCTGCACTTTCGCTGGCGAAATCGAGCCACACCCACTTCAAACCGCGGTGTACCAACTTTTTTTCAACTGTTAACGGAGCACGATCTGCCTTCGCTCTCCGCCCCGTCTCCATTTCATCCTTCAGATCAGCCCTCCATCTCCACTCTCGAGCCGGCGGGGAGCTGTCAGAGTGTGCCTGCCCCATGCCTAGCCCAGCAGGAGCCCCGCCGCCTCGCAGCAGGCACCGCATCGGCGAATTAGCCCAGCCGCGACGCGACAGCAGCAGCGCGGAGCCCGCAGTGACGGTGGTGGATGCGGATGCAGCTGCCCCCGCTCCTGCCGGCGCCGCCCGCCCGCAGCGCACAACGCGCGGCCAGCACAGCAAATTCCAGGACAGCACCTGCGTAGAGCTCCTCCTGAGCGAGAGGAAGGTGTCGGGGAGCGAGGAGGAGGAGCTAGCGAGCGAGGACGAGGAGGGCGAGGCGTGCGCAACGCGCAAGCGCTCTCGCGGTGGGCGGCGGTGCCGCCGCAGCGGCCGCAGCGGGGGGGCAGGGAAGAAGGCCAACCAAAAGCTGAAGGCGGCCCGGTCCGACATGCCCACAGCCCCTGACGTGCTGGCAGAGCTGCGCAACCTCTCCCCACAGGCCGAGGCGGCGGTGGACCAGGCGCCGGTGGATGGCGAGGACAAGACGGCCAAGACGGCCAACCCGGGGTGCGCTGCCCTCGCTGTGCTTCATTCGGCATCCCCTGGACTGCCCCACACATTGCGTGTACACTTGTCTCCCTTGCAGCTTCACAAGCCAGGAGTTCGAGAGACGGGCAAAAAGCTACATTGACTCCATTTGGCGGGGCACGCCAGCGCAGTACCTTGATAAGCTCATCCACATGGTCAAAGCGCTGCCGCAGCTGGCCGCCATTGCTGTGCAAGATGCAGTCGACCGCGAGGCGAGGGGCATGGCAGGTGCCAACCAAGTGGTGGGCTACCTCAAGCGCCACCCCATGTTTACACGCCTCGTGGAGGAGCACAAGGCCAAACTAGCCAGCGGGGTGAGCTCAATGTGTGTGCGTGCATGGCGTGTTTTTGGTTGCGGGGGCGACCGCCTCTCACTGCGCCCCATTCCTCTCCCCTTAGGAGTTCGATGTGGAGGCCCCGCGCTCCCAGCATGAGATGCTGCGCGAGATGACTGGCCGGCCACCCGTTCCCACTGCTCGCTCCACCATTCGGACCGGTGCCGCCGCCGGCGCCGCGCCGAGCGGCCTGGCCGCCGCGTTGGGCAGCGCGGCGGCCGCCGCCGCGCCGGCTGCAGCGCCGGCTGCTCCCACGCCGAGCGGCGCGGCCGCCGTGCTGGGCAGCGCGGCGCCCGCTGCCATGCCGGCCACCGCAGTGCCGGCCGCTCCCACGCCGAGCGGCGCGGCCGCCGTGCTGGGCAGCGCGGCGGCCGCCGCAGCGCCAGTCGCCGCAGCGCCGGCCGCTCCCGCGCCGAGTGGCGCGGCCGCTGTGCTGGGCAGCGCGGCGGCCGCCACAGCGCCGGCCGCTCCCGCGCCGAGCGGGGCAGGGGCAGCCATCCGCATGCTGGAGGCGCACCGCGTGCGCGTGCGGTCGACGGTCCCGACCGTGGTGAAGATGAACAAGGCGCAGATCAACGCCTTTGTGGAGGCAGCGCAGCAGGCGGCCTGCGGCAGCCAGGCCAGCGCAGCGCCAGCAGAGGACGCCGCGACGTGATGCGACGCAGAGGGAGCCGCCCTCCTCTGTTTGCCTTCCCCGCATGGCCCCCCCCCCCCCTCTCCCCCCCCCGCCTCTCTCTAGCGCCGCCCCCTCGTTCGCNCCCCCCCCCCCCCGCCCCCCCCCCCCCCCCCCCCGGGCGCCCCTCCCCCCCCCCCCCCCTGCCCCTACTGCCCGCTTTGCTGCTCCTGCATTCTGAGCACCGCGCTGTAGTGCTCAACAGTCAAGAATGGCCAGGGGGCAGCACCTGCATGGGGGCGCGGCGCGCGGCGCGGCACACACCCCCTCTTCTCCCACGCCACCCTCGAGCCGTGCGCCGCATGTTGGCAATACTGCAACAAATAGTGGAGAGAGGAGAAGAGAGGGAAGAGAGGAGATAGATGAAAGAACAATGAAAAGAACGAGTCACGGGTTGGGCAGCTTGCTCAGTACCTCCCCGCATGCGTGCAGGGTGGCGGCGCGCAGAGTGGGGCGTGGCACACGGCAGCTGGGCGGGTGGCAATACGATGTTCCATCGGCAGCCGCCGCGGCAGAGCCGCGCCTCGCGCACGGCATTGAGGCGCCAGGTCACACGTGGCGGGCTCGACGGCCGTGGGCCGGTAGCGGAGCAGCAGAGCCCATTGATTTTGATTGCCTAATTGCCATTTTGTGGGGCGATCAGGTGCGGCATGCACTCGCACGCACGGCACGCTGACGCTGCCAGCTGGCGGGCAGGCGGGCAGGCGGGAGCGCTGCGGGTCCACGGCATGGCAGCTCTTGTTTACGCTCTTTCTCCTTCACACGCGATCGTGCCAGGCGGATCGCCAGGCGCGCGAGTGCTCCGCCCTTGTCCGAGGGCCTTTCACGTGCACGCTACCCTTCCCCCTCTAAGCGCTCTCGGACGCCTTGGGAGAGGCCTAACCGATCTCGCGCGCCGATATGGAGGCGGCAGCACCGCAGCCGGCCCCCTGCCCGGCGGCCAGCGCCCCACTCGCGACGCGCCTGCCCCCTGACGTGATCCGACGCATCTTCAACCCGACCGTGCCGTCCAAGTACTCTCGGGGCGATGTGTGGCTGGTTCTGCAGCTGGACGCGCACGCGCGGGCCGAGGTGAGCGGCCGGGCGCCGCCGGCGTGCCGCGCCGCCTGCCTGACGGCCGCCGAGACGCTGCAACGCTGCAACGCTGCTGCGCCACCCACCCGCCGCCTGCTCGCAGCTCGTCTGCCGCCATTGGCACGCGGCGCTGTCGGCACAGCCGGCCGAGGTGCCGCACCTGGACCTCGGGGCCCCGGACAGGCACCCCTACAAGATGGGGGCGGCTGTGCAGGCCACGGCCGCGCGCCGCGCGCGCTGGCTGGCCGCGCGCGCGCCGGTCGCGGGCCGCATCGAAGTGCAGCTGTGCGAGCGGTCCCCTGGGTTCGCGGACTTTGGCGAGCCGGCCTTTGGCGCGGCGCTCGGCGCGCTGGCGGCGCGCCCCGGCGCGCGGACGCTCGTGGTCAGCGTGGGCGAGTTCTACGACCTGGGTCCTTGCCTGGCCACCGTGGCCGAGCACCCCAGCGTGGAAGCGCTGGAGCTGGTCTCAAACTTTGGCGGGGGCCCCGGCGTCGACGGCTGCCTGGTCCTGCGCCCGGCCGCCGGGCGGCTGCCCGCGCTGCCGCACGTGCGGCGCCTCGCGGCCGCGGGGTTCGACGGCCTGGCCATCTCGCTGCCCATGCCGCGCCTGGAGTCGCTCACGGGGCCCCGCATCGTCGTCGAGGAGACAGGCCCGGAGTCGGCGGAGCTCCGGGCCCCAGGCGTCACGCTCGGCCGCCGCGGGGCGCGCGCCGAGGGCGGCGCGGGCGGCGGCGGCGGCGGCGGCGGCGACGGCGGCCGCCGCTGTTCCCCGCGCTCGCGCGCCTGGACTTTGAGGCGATGTGGCTGATGCTCAACTGCACCGACGCGCCCGTGCTGGCGCACCTGCGCCTCGACGCTTTCTTCTTCGGCCGCGCCGCCTCTGCCAGCGCGCTCCAGCTGCGCGGCCTGTCGGCGCTGACCGCCCTGACCCGCCTAGAGCTGGGCGCCTGCGCCTCCATGCACCTGGACTGGATGCCGTGGTCGGACGGCGGGCGGGGCGGGCAGGACCTGGGCTGCCTGGACCTGGGCGGGCAGAGCAACCGGTTTGCGCCGCTGCTTGCGGCCGCGGCGCCGAGGCTGCGCGCTCTGGCCCTCAAGCTCGGCGAGGCGCCCGACGCGCCGCTGCGCGCCGCCCTGGCGGCGGCCACCGGCCTCACCTCCCTCACGCTGATCGCCAGCTCCAACTCGGTGGGGGATGAGTGCGACGCCCTGTTTCGCCGGCCCTCCCACATGGACTGGACCAGGTGGGGCGGCAAGTTCTCTCGCCCCCCCAAGGGGGAGCCGCCGCCGCCCTGCGCCGAGCCGCTGCTCCTTGACCTGTTTGCGATCCGCGCACCGGGCCTGGCGCGGCTGGCGCTCGAGGACTGCGCGACGTCGCCGCGACGCGTGCCCTGGGCCGGCGCCGCCACCTTGGAGCGCCCGCCGGCGCTGGCGGCGCTGCGCCTGTGGCCCCCGGCGCACCTGCCGGCCCTGGCGCCGCACCTGCCGCGCGTCACACGCCTCGAGCTGCCGTACGCGGAAGCCTGCTCCCTGGCGCGCGACGCCGGCGCGCGCGCGGCGCTCGCGACTCTGTCCAACATGCGCTGCCTCGCGCTGAGGCGGGGGGAGCAGGAGGACGTGGACAGGGTCAGGGCCCACCTGCCGGCGGGCTGCGTCGTCGAAAAAGTCGGAGAGACCTAGCTGCGGCGGCGACCCGCCGCAGCCCCTTCCTCCTGCGCCTGCCCACCTAGACATCGCTGCACAGCCCACCCGTCTACTCTGCAATCAACGTCTCTTCTCTACCCCTCCCCTATCCAATGCTGCTGCTGCCGCCGCGGGCGCAAGAAGCCCGGACCAGGATATGACAGCTGGAGTTCCAAACGATTTGCCAAGGCTGATCTGCATCTGTTCCCACCGCGCCTCGCCCCTGCACCGCCCCTCAAATCTGCACATACCCCCCACGCCTGCGTTTGGAGCCTGCCAATGCCTTGCCTCCCATTTCAGTGCCACAGGGCATCACTTGGTGTCGCTTAGAATAACAACTGCAAAACCTAGTCCCTGCTCGCCGCCGCTGGCCGCGCGGCCGCCTCCATCAGCTGCTGCGCCCCGTCCTCCTGCCGCCGCAGTTGGGCGTGCTGCGGCCGCAGCTGGGAGTGCCCGTCGCACAGCCGCTGCTGCGCCGCCCCGACAGCCATGCCCCGCCGGCGCCGGCGCCGCCGCCGTGCTGCTGCCCGCAGCTCACACCGTACCCTGCAGCGCTGGAAGCACCGCGCCGGGCAGCGCAGGACGCCCTGCAGCTAGCGACCCCTCAGGCTGCGCTCGCAGCTTGCAACAGCGCAAACGCCGGCGCAGGCGACAGTTCGGCTGCCAACACTCACGCGCACGCCCCAGGCCAGCTACACGCGCCCCCAGGCCAGCGGCATGTGCCGGCACTCTGTGCGCCCGGCGGCGCTCGCCGCTGGCACTCACCGCGTGCAGCCCTGCCGCCCTTCCCTGTCCTGCAACCATATTAGCTGCCCTCCTGTTCCTCCGTGATCTTGCCCTGCTCAACCACCCGCCAAAACGCCCACTGCCGCCGCCTGCGCCCGCCCGCCCGCCCGTGCACAGCACAGCTGATCTGCGGCACCGTGGTTGACCTCCATAAGATCTCTTGGGCACTACCTGAACGCGCCGGCGTTGTTCGTCACAAGGTGAACAGGCGCCATCGCCATGTGGGCGCAACCCGTTCGAACTCACGGTTTGACTGGCAACTGCCATGCAGGGGCTGCGACCTGAGCACGCAGGCGAATGAAACCTGTCACGTTGTTGTGTCCGGATGTTGTGGACACCTCAGCCCCGCGATCACTTCCACCACGCTGTGCTGGTCGTCTCACTGTTCGGCCCCATGTGGGCCCTGCCCCTCCTCTTGCTCAGTGGACTTGCGACCGGAGCCCGCGCCTGCGACAGCACCTTCGTCGTGTTTCCCACCGCGAAGTGAGGGGCAGAAGAGAGATGCGGTGGCCGCTGCACGAGCCACCGCCGCCCGCCACACCTCTACCACCTACACCGGTGATCACCGCCCGCCTCCGCCTCGCCACGTGCGCTCCACTCCCGCCGCGCCGCGCCTCGCAGGGTCGCCTCGCCCGAGGGCGGCTGCCACCAGTTCATCGCGGCGGCGAGCGCCGCAGCCGGCGACGCCTCGGCGGCCGCCTACTGCAAGCTGCGAGGCTTTGCTGCCGCGGGGGCGGTGCGGGCGAGGACGCTGGGCGACCTGCATGGGCTCGCAGCCGTTGACCTCTCCAGCGGCAGCGTGTGCGCGCACGCCGGCTGCAGGGTGCTCACCGCCGTCGAGTGCGTGCGGCAGGGGCAGGCGGCGTGCGCGGCCGACGCCAACGGCAACATAGGTGGGCGACGGGGCGCGCGGCGGGAGGCAGGCGCTTCGGCGCGGAGTGAATTCTCGCAAGGAAGCAATTTGAATGTGCGGTCGGAGTTGCAGAGTGGGCGGGCAGCTCGGCCGGTCTGCCATCTTGCTGGAAGCTGCATGCCGGCCTGCTGCTCCGCTCGCTCCACTGCGCCGCCGAGCTTGCGCTCGCCGGTGCCTCTGGCGCCTCTCGCAGGGCCCAACAACGTCGGCAAGCAAAACTTCGGTGCGGGGCGGGAGTGTGGGGCGTGGGGGGGAGAACGGGACTGGGGTCCCGTTGCGCCGCGCGCCAGCGCCGGGGACCCTGTGCTGCTCGCTGCTCATCACGCGTGCAGCCGCCGCCCCGTCCCACATGCAGGCGCGGGCAACGAGGGCAACGGCAATGTCGGTGAGCCGTCCTTCCCCCTGACGCGGCGAGCATCCTGTGTCCCTGCCCGCTGCAAGCACCCCGGGCCCCTGGGAGGAGAGGCGGGGCGGGGCGGGAGCGGGCGCCTCGCCGCGCGCCGCGTCCCCCACGCGCCTCGCCCCTCGCCGCCCGGCCCCCCCGCCCCAGGCAACAACAACCACGGCAATAATAACCTCGGCTCGGGCTGCCACGGGGACAGCAACATCGGGCTGGCAATCACGGGCCAGGGCATGCGCGGCGCGGTGCTGGCGGCGGCCGAGGCGGTGGTGGAACTGCGCGCGGGCGTCGCGCACGCCGGCGGCCCCCCCTCCACGCCCACGCCCACGCCCAGCCCCCCCCGCACGCCCACCACCATCTGCCCCGTGCCGCGGCCCGCCGTGCCGTCGCCGCCGCCCTCCCCCGCCCCCGCCCCCATCGTCAAGCCCTGCCCGCCCTGCACGTGCCCACGCAAGTGGCCCGAGTGCCCGATCCAGCGGCCCGCACCCACGCGCTCACCGCCGCCGCCGTGTGCTGGCCCCGGCAATGGCTGCCCCCCCTGCCCCGCGCTCCCGCCGTGGTGCATCGTCGACTCGCCGCCGCCGCCGGCGCCGCCGCCCGCGCCGCCCGCGCCGCCGCCGGGGCAGTGCGACAACGGCCTGCTGCAGCTGCCGCCCGCCCCGCCGGCGCCGCCGGGCGCGCCGACCGCGCCCGACGCCTGCTCGGTGCGCGCCGCCCTGCCGCCACAGCTTTGCCTGCCCTGCGCCGCTGGATCGCCCTCCCTGCCGCCCATGCCCCAGGCGCTTCAGCCCTGCCACCCTGCGACGCTGCGCGGCCACCCCTGCTGCCCCCTCGACGCGCCCCCTGCGGCCCTGCACCCCCTGCCACACATGCGATACCATGCAGGTCTGGGAGCCGCGCATCGAGGACTATGTGTCCCGGCAGTGCCCCTCACCCTGCGACACCTGCATCGAGGACTGCGCCAGTGAGGCCTTCTGCATCGGTATCAACGACCAGGTTTGTGTCTCAATCTGGCTATGTATGATATGATGATTGATTGCAGCTCAGTTCAGCTCAGCCTGGTTTCGGCGTCCCTTGCTTTGCTGTCTGTTTTGTTTTCTGGGCTCTCAAGCGTGCTGGAGTCGTAGCGCAGTGCAGCTGGGGCCGTGCGCCACGCGTCGGCGCCGCCCCGAGCGAGCTGCCTGAGGAGGCGGGCAGTTGGCCGCGCGCCGCGGCGGCGCTGGCGGCATCCGTTGATCCTCCCTCCCCGCAGAGCGCCCCTCCCTCCCCGCGCCTGCCGCGCAGGACATGCCACGCTACACCTCTCTCTCCGACTGCACGAAGAACACAAAGTGCCGCAGCTCCTGCGTGCAGTGCAACGCCACTCACTACGGCTGCTTCACGTTTGGCGCCTGAGGCGCCGCGTTTGGCGCCCGAGGCGCCGCGCGGCGCCGCCCGGGCCCGGAAGGCCCAGCGCGCCTCGGAAGCGCAGGCCCCACGGCGCGCTCTGCGCTGCCGACCCGGGCCGGCGGCATCCGTGCCCCGCTTGCACACGTCTCTGTTAGCTGCTCAGTTTGTGCCTGCCTGTGCCGAGTGTGGCGCGCTTGCTGCTCCGTCTCAATGCTCTCTGTCTCTGCTCTTGGCTGCAGTTATTCCCTGTGCCCAAATCCCGCTCACGCGAGCGCCTGGCCCAAACCCCTCCTGCACTTGTAACTGTGCTGGGTGCAACCGGGGCCATCTGGATGGCCCCGCTTCGGCGCGTGAAGCTCAGGACCACAGCGTCGCCGCCCCAAGAGGGCACCTGCTGTGGCAGCGTCTGCCTACCCGCCGCCCTGCCGCTCCCCGTCGCCCTGCTCGTGCTGCGGCTGCTGCCGCCGCCGCCGCTCCAGCGCGCGCCACTCTGCGTTCTCCTTCCACACCTCGCCGCCCTCGAAGAATTCTTTCTTCCAGATGGGGACCGTGGCCTTGAGCTCGTCGATGGCCCAGTGGCAGGCCTGCGCGGCGCGGGGGCAAGGGGGTGCACAAAGGTGGAGAGGAGCGCGCTCGCGGCGCTCTGCAGAGGCGGCGCGCCCGTGCGTAGAGCTGGCCCTCCGGGCGGATGCCTTGCCCAGGTGAGTCAGACAGACTTTGCAAGGTGCTGCCTTCGCCCTGACCAGGTCAACCAGACTCCCTCCCCCCTTGCAGACTCCCCCCTTTGTGCCTGCCCCTCAACGTGCCCGCCCCACCTCGAGCGCGTCCCTGCGGTGGGCAGAGGAAGCGGCGATGACGACCGATGCCTCTCCCACGCGCACCAGCCCCGTGCGGTGGGCGATCGCGATGCGCACAAGGTCCCAGCGCAGGCACGCCTCCTGGCACACCTCCTGCGCGGGCGGATTGGTTTGTTGGGGAGGGGTGGGCAGACGGGGGACAAAAGGCGGGCAAGGGCATGCAGGACGCCGGGCGGCAGGGGGAGCGGGGCGGGGCGCCGCAACGCGGCGCAGCCTGCTGCCGGCAACCGCTCCCTCCACGGCCCCTCGCCATGCCCCCCACCCATTTGACAGAAAACAGGCTACCAGCACCCCCATCAGTGCCCACCACTGCACCCACCACTGCACCCACCATCAGCTTCTTGGCCGCCATGGGCACGTAGGCTTCGTACTCGAGCTTCAGCGTGGGCTTGCCTTGGAAGCTGTTGCGCGTCGTGCCGGTGAAGGTGGCCACCGCCCCCGCCGACGGGTCCTCCACCAGCGCCGCCAGCGCGCCCAGCTCCAGCGGCGCGGGCGTCACCTCCGCGTAGCACCGCCCCTCGCGCAGCGCCGTGCGGTCCGCGCCCGCCATGGCGGGCTGTCGGGCGGGCGGGTGAGGGCGGGCGGCAGAGGCAGGGGGCCAGTGGAGCGCAGGTGCGATTCGCCAAGCGGCTGCTGCTCCAATGCGTGCAGCTAAGCCGGCTTGCTCAGTGTCAGTGGAGACAGGGAGGGGCCCTGCTCTGATTTCGCGCTCGCGATCAGCGCGGGACAACTCAATTCAGTGCAGAGTGCGGCGCATACGAAGAATTGAGAAGAAGGCGGGGCGAGGACGCCCGCCGCCGCCACCGACTGGGGCTTTCCACCTGGCGGTGGACGCCAACATGAGGAGCTTAGAGAGGCCTCGTGCTGGTGCTGAGCGTCAGCGCCCATCCAATCTCTCTCTCACTTTCTCCCACCCTTCGCCGCCGCCTTGGGTTGGCAGCGCCGTCGCTGCCAACCTGTCTGTGGTCAGTTCCAATGCGCCTCGCGCCCACGCTCCTGCTGCTGGCGGCCCTGCTGCTCGGCCTCGCGACCGCGGCGGGTCGGCGCCTGGAGCAGGCCTCGGACCAGACCCTCCTAAGCAGCCCGGAGTTCTCAGAGGACCTGTTTGCGCCCGTGGCCCCCGCGCCGGCAGGGCCGACGTTTGGCCTCGCTCCCCAGATCGGCGCGCCCGCGGGTCAGCGCCCGCACCGCCCCCGAGGCGCCCGCCGGCCCGCCTCCCGTGGTTGCTGCGGGGCTCATTCTGGCGGCAGCCCTCCAGGCGCCCGCGCGCCCTGCCAGAAACCGCGCGCTGGCCGCAGCGGTGACCCTCCCGCCAGTTTGCCCGTCGCGCCGTGCGCTCGCCTTGCTCGCACGCAGGGGAGCCACGCCTGCACTACGCCGGTTCTGCCACCTACGCCTACACCCCCGAGAACATCACCGCCAGCGGCGCCGTGGGCTTCAGCTGCGGCTTTGGCTTCGTCTCGCCCGCGTTCCTGGTGGGCGCCCGCCGCGCCCCTGGCGCGGCGCGTGCGGGTGCCGCAAAGCCAACACTTACCTGTCGGTCGGAATCCTCCCGGCCCAATGAGACCCACCTGGCCCCCCAAAAAGAGCAGGGGAGCTTTGTGGGCGTGAGCTCGACGTACTACGCCCAAGGCTACGCGTGCGGGCGGTGCATCCAGCTTCAGGCGCGCGAGAAGGGGCGGCGGCGCACGCCCGCCGACGCCCGACGCGCGCGCGAGCGCGTCGAGCCGCCCGCGGAAGCCGCCGCCCTCGCCTCTGTGCAGTGCGACGACGCGTCGTGCGGCCAGCCGGGCGCCCGGGCCACAGCTATGATCCTGGATCTGTGTGGTGGGTGCTGTGATGTGCATCTATGATGCACAAGGGACAAAGGAGATGCGTTCAGTCCTGCGGCCTGCTGCTGCCGGTCGGCGCCACCGCGCTCCCGCCGCGCTCCCGCCGCATGCTCCCCGCGAGACCCCACCGCCGGCGGCCCTGCCCCGCCCTGACGCCCCCCCCCCCCCGCCTCGCCCGCCTGCACCTGCGCACCGCCCAGGCGACTGCCAGGACGCCGACCTCCGCATCGCAGCTCCCCTGTTCACCAGCCTGGTGGGGCGCGAGCCTGGGAGCAACCCGACCGTCGCAATGTCGTGGCAGGCGAGCGCGGCACGGCGCGGCCCCCGACCCGCCGCTCGCAAACGGCGGGGCAGCCCCCTCGGCGCTGGGCCGCAGCGCGCAGGCGCCGACCCTCCGCCGCCGCACCTCTCCGCAGCCCGTCCCCTGCGGGGATCTGATCCAGGGCACCATCAAAATGCTGGTCCTGGGGCAGTCGTCCGCCTTTTATGCCAGGCGCGCTTGCTCGTCCGCGCCCGCGCCCGCGCCCCGCAAGAGGCGCCGCGAGGCAGCTCCCACGGCACACTCTGGCGCCGAGCGCCTGCCAGCGCCCTCGGCAGGTCTCAGGCGCAGCATCCTCCGCCCCGAATCTTCTGCTGCTGCAGGTTCAACTTTGCCAACTCAAAGCAGACCATCGTGGCGGTTCAGGCGAGGGAGGAGGCCCGGGCGGTGGCGCGAGGCGGCGCGCGAGCTGCGGCATTGTGGCGCGGCGTTGCGGCGCGGCGCAGTGCGCGGCACGGCGTCGCTCGGCGGCAACCCAGCGGCCGGCGCCATCCCCCAAGCTTGGCGCCTGGCCGCTCCTTGACGATGCGACCCCTGTCCGCCCGCAGATCAACGGCACCCGCCTGCAGCACTCGACCGACAACAGCTGGGGATGGAACCCGGGCACCGCCATCAACCCGGCTGCGGCCCTCAACATCGCCCTGCAGGGCGCCAACAAGCAGGCCAGTGGGGAGGCGAGCGGAGGAAGGGAGGGGCACAGGGCCGTGCCTTGCGGGGCGGGGAGAGGGCGGCAGCCCGCGGGCAGGAGTGGCGGGTGCACCAGAGGGGCCAGCCGCAGGGCCCGGCGCACCCGCTGCCGAGGGCGCCGCGCGCTGCGCTGGGTGCAGGTGCTGAGGGTGCGAGTGCCGTCCCTGCGCAACGCCGACCTTGGGGTGCAGTTCGCACCCTGAGGAGTGCCAAGTGTTGGCTACGTGTCCTGCGTGCTCCACGTCCCGCCTGCATGAGGCACCTCGGTGTTGGGCAGGAGTTGAGCGAGGGGGCGGCTGGCCCATTGCGAGTTGGTGGCGCGGGAACTGCGTGCATGCAGCTTCCTGCCCACGGGTTGTCCTGCAAGCGCACGAGTCGAGTCCCCTTCAGCGCCCAGCGCTGGAGTCTGTCGGCGTTGTCACACATGAGACCGCATGCAACAGCAGCAGGCAACAGTCAGCAACACAATAATCAGGGGAGCATGGCACTGTCAAAACTGGGAGGGAGGGGTAGCCGGGCACAGGAGAGCAGCGGAGGGGAGGGCAACGGGGAGGGAGAGACGAAGGGTAGAGGGGAGAAGAAGAAAGAATCACAGAGTGCTGGGATGGAGGGGCGCGGTGGGGCGGGGGGTGACTGCGCCAGCGCGCCGCGGCGCAAAGGCCGCCCGAGCGTGGGGCGGCGAGCGCGGCCCCGGCTGCCCGCGCCCGTCCCACGGCAGCCGCCGGGCCTGCGCCGTGGCGTCAGAGGCCCTGGCTGGACTGCGGCGTCAGCGAGGGCGGCGAGGGCAGCGGCGGGCGCGAGGGCGAGGCAGAGGTGGGGCCCACGTCCATGCCATAGACGGCAACAACGCCGTCGTCGCCGCCTGTGCTCGGCAGGGGTGGGGGAGGGCAGGGGGAGGGGGCGCCGAGGGTTGGGAGGGGCCCGGGCGGAAGGCAGGCGGCCGCAGAAGCTGCGTGCCGCTGGGCAGCCAGCGCGCGGAGCTCGAGCCCCGCGCCGCGCCCCCCGCGGCCCGGCAGGCGCGGCGCGCTCCCGCGCGGCCCCGCGCCCCCGGCGCCCGGCCGCGCCGCGCAGAAGGAGACGCGGCCAACGCGCGCACCAGAGGCGAGCCGCAGGTCGTATGGAGCAAACACGAGCTGCTTGACAGAGCCGATGCGCTGCGCGAGGAAGGACGTGTGCGTGCGCCACACGCCGACCTGCTCGCCCCGTGCGCTCCACACCTGCGGGGGCAAGGCGGCGCCGAGGTGGCGGTTTGGCGCAGCGCAACAGGCGGGCGCGCCGCGGGCGGGCCGGCCGGGGCGGACCGCGCGCCAGCCGCGCGCGGGCGCTCGGCGGGGACAGGCAGCCACCCGCTCCGGCTCTCGCCAACAGACGCAAATGTAATCTATCTATCTATCTCGCCTTGACCACTTGGCTGGCGGTGGCGGTGGCCAGCAGCGGCGCGTAGCGGTGCGCGGTCAGGCACGCCATCGGCCCCTTGCTGTGCGCATCGAAGCTCTTCCACACCCCGACCTCTAGCCGCGGCTGCACACGCGTGGCGGCGCGGGGGTGCGCGGCGCGGCAGACGCTCAGCGATGGCGCGCGAGGCTTCGCCGTCGTCCACGCTGTCAGCAGGCAGCGCGGCCGCGCGGCGCGCAGGGCGCGCGGTGCGGCGGCGCGGCGGGGCGGCGGGGCGGCAAGCGCGCGCGCCGCGGGGCGCGGGTGGCGCACCTGCCCCGCGACGCCCAAGGCGTGGTCGGGCGCGCCGGGGAGCATGCGACAGTCGAGGAAGGCGAGGTGGGCCGAGGGGTAGCCGAGCACGAGCTGGTGGGGCGTGCCCCCCGGCTCTGCCGCCAGGCCCGCCAGCCGCCCGCGCTGGTGCGTCACGCCGCCCACGGGCGCGCCGCCGGCGCGGAGGTCGTACACGCGCACGGTGCCCGAGGCCTCGGCGGCAAAGAGCAGCGGGGAGGTGCGCGAGGCGGCGAGGTGCGTGACCGCGGCGCCGGCGCCGCAGTGGTCACGAGGTGGCGAGGACACCTCCATCTGCACCGCGCAGCACTCGCGCTCCAGGTCCCACATGTAAATGCGGTCTGCAGGGGAGGGGGGGAGGGCGGGGAGGCGGAGAAGAGTGGGGCGTCGGGTGGGCGGAGAGCGCGTGGGGTGGAAAGCGCGGGCCGGCCAGCGGGCGGGCACGTGCTACGCCGCGCCGCGCCGCGCGGGGCGGCGCTGGCTCGCGCGTCGCATGCCCCGCCCCCCCGCCCCGCGCGTGCACAGCGCGGGGCCCGCCCCCGCCCCGCGCACCCGTCGCGCGGCCGCCGGCGCTGAAGAGCGCGCCCCACTCCCCCGCCCAGTCGTAGACTGCGGGCCGCCCCGGCGCCCCCGCGCCCGCCACCAGCACCGACTGCCAGGCCGTCGCCAGCCGCTGGCCGCCGCGCATCGCGTGGTTGCGGTAGGCGCGCACCGCGCCGTCGGCCGCGCAGGCCAGAAGCAAGCTGTTGTGCAGCTCGTTCAGCTGGAACAGCGCCGCAACCACCGTGGGCGGCGCCGCCGCGCCGCGCTCCACGTCGTCTGCGGGGGCGGGACACGGGGGAGCAGCAAGGCATTGGGGGCGAAGCCAATGAAGTAAAGGAAGGGGGGGAGGGAGGAGGGGCGGCGCGCACCCGGCTCCCGCGGCCGTGGCCGTGGGCCGTGCTGGGCGCTGCCGCCCCCCGGCAAAGTCGGCGCAGCAGGGCCGCGGCCCTGCCTCTGGCCGCGCCACAGCTGGCGCCTCGCTCGAGGCCACTCCCTGCCCTCTCCCTCCGCCGCCCGGCCCCCCGGCCGCCCGCCCGCCTCCCGCGGCGACACAACGGAACTGCCTTCGCCCACCTCCCGTGGCGACGTGGAAGCGGTTCACTAGCGTGGGGGGGTGCTGCCCGCCGAAGCTGCACACGCGCGCCACGCCCTCGCCGTCGGCAACGACCAGCAGCGGGCGCACGGGGTCGAGCGCGATCGCGACGTTGCGCGCGGCGCCCGTGTCCACGGGCACCACCTGCTCGCGCAGCCGCACCGCGCGGTCGGGGCTGCCCACCGACGCGCTGCGCGAGGGACGGGGAAGGGGGAGGGAAGGAAGGGGAGTGGGGGAGCGCAGGGCGGGCGCGAGCGAGGCGGCCGGGGGCGAGCCGGGAGGAAAGGCGCGGCGTCAGCGCGCCACGCGAGGCTGGCAGGGTCCCTCTGCCCCGCGCGCTGGGCCCTCGGGGCTCCTCCCAGAGCTCGCGCGCTCCCACTCGCTGCGCCCGCGTGCTCGCGTGGGCCCCCCCCCCCCCGGGCGCACCTCCGCGCCAGGTCCTCGCGCCGCTTGCGCCGCCGCGCCGCAACCTTTGCAGCGTCCGGCGGCCGCGTCCAGTAGGCGTACGAGGGGGAGGCCTCCTCGCTGGCCTGCGGCACCAGTAGCGGCCAAGTGAAGTGGCGGCACGACAGCCGGAAGACGGGGGAGGGCGGCAGCGCCGCCGCCGCCGCGCGGGCCGCCTCGGCCGCCAGCGTCGCCGCCGACGCCGGGCAGGGGGGCAGGTCCAGGCTGCCCGTCGACTGCGCGGAGTGCGTGCGCGAGGGCGGCGCGCCGCCGAGCGCGGGTGCGTCGCCCGCGTCGGGCGCGCGGCGCAGCACAAACGGCGGGCGGCTGCAGCTGGCGGCCGCCGCCGCCGAGAAGGCGCCGCCCCGCCCGCCGCTGCTGCTGCTGGGCGAGGCGGCGGGCGAGGCGGGCGCGCTGGGCGGGCGGCCGGCGCCGGCCGGCGCGAGCGCGGCGGCCTGCGTCGACGTGCGGGGCGTGAGCGAGGCTGAGCGCCAGCTCTTGGGCTGCCACGACCTAGGTATGAGCGAGGCCACGCCGCCGCCGCCGCCGCCGCCGCCGCCACCGGCGGGCGTGCTGCCGCCGCCGAGCGCGGGCGAGGGCAGCGGCAAGAAGGCCGTGTAGGCCATGAAGCGCGGGGACGAGGGGGCCGAGCCGCCGGCGCGGGAGGCGGCGCCGGCCGGCGCCGCACCGCCGCAGCCAGCAGAGACGGGCACCAGCTCCACGTTGGCGGCCTTGAGCGCGGCGCGGCCGGCGGCGGCGACGCGGGGCGAGGGGTCGGTGGCCAGCGTGCACAGCGCCTCGACCACGGCAAGATAGAGCCCGCCGCCCACGCGCGCCGCGTCGGCCGAGGCATACGCTCCCAGGCGGATGGAGGCTTCCAGCCCCACGTGAAGCATTGGCTCGTAGGCCAGGTCGTCGCGCACGCGCACACCGGGCGAGGGCCTGTCGGCCGAGGCGCCGGCGGCGGCGGCGGCAGCGCCGGCCGCGCCCGCGCTCGCCGCGCCGGCCGGCAGGTTGCCGCTGCTGTCGCCGCGGCACAGGCCGGCGGCGGCGGCGGCGCCGCCGCCGCCCGCGCTAGCCGGCGCGCTGCCGCCTGCCGCGGGCGGCGCCGAGCGTGCGGCGCCGGCGGCGGCGGCGGCGGCGGCGGCGGCGGCGGCCTCGCGCAGGATGCGTGCGCTGGTGCGCTGGTGCGCATGCACCGCGTCTTGGAACAGCAGCGAGTGGCCCACCGCCAGGCGCGCGAGCGAGGACGCCACCTCTGCCCGCACCAAGGGGCTGGCATCGTACACCATCTCCAGCAGGGCGGCGGCGATGGCCCGCTCCATCGCCGCCCGCTCGCCCTCGCCCAGCACGGGCGGCGGCGCCTCGGGCGGCGCGCCGCCGCCGCCGCCGCCGCCGCCGGCTTCGGCGCCCGGCGGCCGCGGCAGGACAAGCGCGCCGAGGGAGAAGACGGCGGCGGCGCGGATGTCGGCCGCTTCAGCCGCCAGCATCTTCACCAGCGTGTCCTGCACCGCCTCCCGCAGCGCCATGGCAGTCACCTCCGGCAGGTCCTCGCACAGCTTGCCCACCGCCAGCAGCAGCCACTTGACCAGGAGGTTCATGCCCCGCACGGCCGTGCCGGCGCTGCCCTCGGCGCGCGCGCGCCGCCCCGCCTCGGCGGCGCCCGCAAGGGCCGCCAGCACCGCGGGCAGCTGCCCCGCGCAGACCTGTGGGGTGTGCACCTCGGCGGTGGCGGTAGGGCGGCGCAATTGCGCGGCAAGGCGGCAGGCACGGGCGGCAGCGCCCGTCTCGTGTCGCCCCCCGCGCCAGGCCGTGGTTGGGCGTCTGGGCGAACTGGGCGGCCGCGCGCCCCCTCCCACCCTCCCCGCCCACCTGCAGGAGCCCCGCCTGGGCGCAGAGCAGCTGGCCCTTGGGGTGCCGGTCGCAGATGGCGGCGAGCACAAACGCCGCCTGGCGGCGGGGCAGCGGGGCGGGGCAGGGGGCGGGGGGCGGGGCGCGCGCCATCAGCGCCGCCCATCGCGCACGCTCGCCATCCCACCCATCGCACACACACGCTCGCCCCCACCCGTCGCACGCACGCACGCTCGCCCGTGCAACGCGCGTGCGCCCCCCGCGCCCGCCCCCCGCCGCGCGCCCCGCCGCCGCGCGCCCGCCAGCGCGCGCGCCCGCCCCCCACCTGCGCGCGCGACTCGGGCGGCACCGCCGCGTCCCGCGCCTCCAGGTGCTTAACGAAGTAGAGGTGCCCTCCGTCCTTGACCAGGTCGCCCTGCGCCGGCGGCGCAGGCGCGCGACGTGTCGGCGCGGCTGCGCGACGTCGCGGCGCGGCGCGGTTGCGCGAGCGCGCGGCAGGCGCGGCGGCGGCGGCGCGGGAGCGGCGGCCGCACCTGGACCTGCGCGTTGGCGTCCCAGGCCAGGATCTTGGCCCAGATGAAGACGAGCGTCTGGCGCAGGTCGGGCGCCGTCGTCTGCAGCAGCTTGAGCACATAGGGGAAGATGCCGACTGCGCGGGAGGAGGGGGGGGGGGGCGGCGCACGCGTTTGTGTGTGTGTGTGTGTGTGTTGGGTGGGGG
>PCFQ01000058.1:2454703-2465603 GCA_003063905.1 Chlorella sp. A99
CCACCCACCCCCACCCACCACCCCCACCCCACCCACCACCACCACCACCACCACACACACACACACACACACGCACGCACCTTGGCCTTGACCAGCTGCTGGCGGGTGGCGCCGCGCAGGTGGCAGGCCTTGCTCTTGACCATGATCGGCATCACGCCCATGCGCCGCGGGATGCGCTGCGGCTGGCCGATGCCCTCCACCTGTGTGCATGTGTGGGTGGGGTGGGGTGGGGGGGGGGGGGGGACAGGCTGGGGCGAGAGGAGAAGGCTGGGGCGTTGCAGGAAGGCGCGTGCCAGGGCGTCGCGTGGGCGCGCTGGGCGCGAGGAGGGCGCGAGGTGCCAAAGGGCGCGCGGGAGGCCGCGCGCGACGGGGGCGCGCGTGCCGGCGGCCGTGCGAGCGGGGGCCTGCAGGGCCGGCGGGCGCGGGGCCCTCGCACCTGGCACATCAGGTCTATCGTGAAGGGGGCATTGTAGGTGGTGCCCTGCAGCAGAGACGAGGGCCGTGGGAGGGGGACGGCGGCGCGCGCGTCGGGCCCGGGCTGCCGCCCGGCTGCGCAGCCTCGCCGGCGGGGGCGCGGCTCGTCGCGCGTGCGGCGCGCGGCGGGCCGTGCGGGGAGCGGCGCGCGGGGGGCAGGGGGGGCGCGCTCAGCCAAGTGATCAGCGTGGGTGCGTTCAGCGGGCGCGGGGCCCTCGCACAAGAGGTGTCAGAAAGTGAGGCTGAAATCCTCATCGCGCGCGTGCATGGCGGCAGTGCGTGCATCGCGGCGGCAAGCGCATGGCGGCGGCAACGGCGGCGCAACGCGGCAGCGCGCCCATGCAGCAGCAGCAGTTGGCGGTGGCTGCACGCACGGCTGCGCAGCTGGCTTGACAGTCTCCCCACCCACCCCCATCCCCCCACCCACCCATTCCTTCCACCTCCCGCGCAACCGCGTGCGTGGCCCCCGCCAGTGCTCACCGCCTCCCTGCAGTCGCGCGGCAGCAGGATGTGCCGCCGCGGCGCGATCGTCGCCACGTCGTCCCGCACCGGCCGCCCCACCGCCGCGTTCTCAAACCAGAAGCGGTGGCGCTGCTTGGTGACCTGCGACTCGGGGGGACGCGGGCGCGCCCGGCGCTCGCCCCGCGGGCGTGCAGCCGGCGCGGCGCAGGCGCCGTGGGCGCGCGCCGGCCGGCGGCGGCGCGCGCGCCCGGCCGGCGGCGCGCGCGAGGAGGGGCCAGGGGCGGGGGAGGGGGCCCCAACGGCGCGCCCAGCGCTCGCGTGCAGCGCTCGCGTCCAGCGCTCGCGCGCGCCCAAGCCCCCGCACCGGGTGCTCTATCTCGATGCCCTCCAGCCCCTCCACCACCCGCAGCATCCCCTCCCCTAAGAAGTAGTCGAACGAAGCGATGTGCGGCTGCGGAGCAGGGGCGCCGGCGGTGGGTGCGCGGGCACGCTGGAAAGCCGGGCGCAGGCGGGGGCGATCGACCGGGGCGGCGAGGCGCCGCCGCACTGCTGCGGGCATGGCCGCTGCAACGGCGATAGAAGCAGCAGCACCGAGTCGGCTCCGAGCTCGCGCTCCCATGTGCCGCCAGCGCTGCCGCAGTGGCCGCCGCCGGCCGCCGCTCACCTCTGCCAGCGCCTCCAGGTTCGGCGGCACCTGGCTACCCTTGGCTTCCGCCCGTCCCGACATCGCGGGCCCGCTGTGCAAAAAGTCCAGCAGAGGCCTCCGCTCCTAATGCATGCCGGCTCCCTCTCGCTTTTAGAGTCCCTCAGCAGACACTAAGATTGCGCCGATCGCCTCAGCACAATGGAAGGAGCGATGCGCTCAGCTGGCAATGGGCATGCAACTGGTTCGCCAATAAGCCTGCAGGGCTCCGCGAGATTGAATCAGGAAGCTCTGCGATGATGGGGGAGTGCTGCATGTGCGAATGGGCTTTTCCCCTGGGCCCTGGGTCTGCCGCCGCCGCCGTCAGCCGCCGCCCCGCTCGCCGCCACCTAAACCGCGCCCATGCCAAGGCCTCCCTGCATGCCCTTGCGCTGCAACTTTGGCAGCCACAGTTACACGACACATTTCCGCCCCCGCCCTGCGCTCCAGCCCGCCACGAAGCGCGCGCTCGCAGCGCCGCCGGGAGCCGCGCCTCAGGCGGGGCGCCGCGCCGATGTCAGCAGCTGGTGCAGGAGCACGCCCGTGGCAACGCTGACATTGAGCGAGTCGACCAGGGGGGATGCGGCGCTGCCCTCGATGCGGAGCATTGCGTCGCACAGCCGCCTGGGCGGGCAGAGGGGGGAAGCGGGGGCGGCTGGGGGGTCAGAAGCGAGGGAGCAGGAGGGGAGCGAGGGAAGGACGGGTGCTGCGAGGGATCGGCAGCAGGGGCGCGAGGGAGCGGCGGCGGCGGGGCCCAGGCCGGCGCGCCCGGCGCGCCCGCCCGCCCGCCCCCCCCCCCGCCGCCCCCCCCCCCCCCCGCCGCGCTCGCTGCCGGCCGCGAGCCTTCGCAGCCCCCCCCATCCATTCCGCCGCTGCGCACCTGACCGTCGTGCGCAGGCCATGGCCCTCGTTCCCCATGACCAGGATTGAAGGACGATCGAGGCGGAAGTCCGTGCAGTCGGCCGCGCCCGCCTCGCTCGCCGCGCCCAGCACCTGCCACCCCCGCGCGCGCGCGTCGCCCAGCGTCTGCAGCAGGCTCCTGCGGGGGTGGCGGGGGCGGGGCGCGCGCTCGGCCGGGGGGCGCCGCCGCGCCCCGGGCCTCCCCCCTGCGCGCCCTCCCCCGCAGCGCCCACACCAAACAACGCTCAAACGCCTCTCCCTCCTCTCCGAGGGGTTCCATGGCGTGGTTTTCCTCACTTGCAGGCGTGCACCGGCATCAGCTCCATCGCGCCAGCGCTGGCCTTGGACACCACGGCCGTCAGCGGCGCAGAGTTGCGGTGGCACGCCAGCACGCCCGCCGCGCCGAGGAAGTAGGCGCACCGCAGCGCGGCGCCGAAGTTTTGCTGAAGGGGGAGGGGGACCGGGCGTGGTGCAGCGCCAGGGGCGGCGGGGCGTCGGGGGCGCGGCGGGCAGGGCAGGCGGCGCGGGCGCCGAACAAAACACACGCGGCTTGCTAGGCTTCGCGAGGCGCTGGAGTGAGGCGACTGTCAAGGGTGCGCAGCCCAGGCGGGCAACCTGACTGAAAAGAAAGAAAGAAAGAAAGCAAAGACACCCCCTCACCGGGTCGGTCACCTCGTCCAGGCACAGCCAGAGCGGTGGGCCCCCGCCGGCCGCCCCCGCCCCGCCGCCGGCGACGCAGGCGCTGCTGCTGCCGCTGGCGCCGGCGTCGCCGGCGTCGCTCCCGCCCGGCCAGGCCGCGGCCGCCTCGGAGAAGTTCTCCATCGGTTCAAAGGCCAGAGGGGAGGCGTCCAGTACCAGGCCCTGTGGCAGGGGCAGCAGCAGCGGGCGGCGGTGTGGTCGTGCAGGTGCAGCAGCAGGGGCTGGACAGGCCAGAGGCGAGGCGAGAGGCCCGCCGGCATCGCGCCGCGCTGCGTCTGCGCGCCGCCCCCCGCGCCCGCGAGGCTGTTTCGGGTGGCGCCCTCGGCTGCCGCGCCCGCGCGCGCCGCGACGCGGCGGCCAGCAGCCGACGGCGGCGGCGGTGGCGGCGGCGGCTCGCCCGGCTGTCATGCCGGGCGTTGGCGGTGAGGCGCGGCGCGGCGCGGCGCGGCAGGCGCGCCTGGTGGGGGCGGTTGTCTGTCAAGAGATTCAGGTCGTGCTTAGAGGCGGGCTCAATGCGGGCGCCACGCTCCTGCGCTGTGCGCGTGGCAGCCTGGATCGCCGACTTGTCCTGGGGGGGTAGGGGGTGGGGGGTGGAGGGGGCGGCGGCGTGGGCGAGGGAGTGGGGGGGGGGGGGGGAGGCGGCAGCCCCCGCAGCAGCGCCACCCAGCCATCCGTCCCTCCATCCCCCCACCCGGCCGCCCATCCCTCCCCGCGCCCCTCCCGCCCCAGCCGCCACGCCACAACACGCGCCTTGCGCTTGGAGAGCTCCATCCCCTCTTGCAGGTAGAGCGTGTGCACCTGCCGCCGCCCGGCCTGCAGCGCCGCCAGCACCGGCGACACGCCATAGACCACGTCCCCGATCCACATTCCCGCCAGGCCGGCCTGCTTGGCCGGCGGCGCGTCCTCGCCCGCCTCGCCCGCCGCGCCGCCGCCCTCGCCGCGCCAGCGGCCGCCGTCGCGGCGCCGGCCGCCCTCGCGATCGCCCCGGCCGGCGTCCCAGCCGCGGCGGCCGCTGCCGCCCTCGCGCTGCCGCCCGCCCTCCCAGTCGCGGCCGCTGCCGCCCTCGCGCCTCCCACCCTGCCAGTCGCGACCGCTGCTGCCGCCCTCGCGCCTCCCACCCTGCCAGTCGCGACCGCTGCTGCCACCATCGTGCCTCCCACCCTGCCAGTCGCGGCCGCTGCTGCCGCCCTCGCGCCTGCCACCCTGCCAGTCGCGACCGCTGCTGCCACCGTCGCGCCGGCCGCCCTCCCAGCCGCGGCCGCTGCCGCCTTCGTGCCGGCCGCCCTGCCAGTCGCGGACGTTGCCGCTGTCGCGCTGGCCGCCCTCCCAGCCGCTGCCATTGCTGCCACCGTCGCGCCGCCCACCATCCCTACTGCGGCCGCTGCTGCCGTCGCGCTGCCGCCCGCCACCACTGCGACCGCCGCCACGGGAGTTGCCCTGCCTCTCGCCGCTGCCGCCACCGCCGGCGCTGCTGCTAGCGCCGTTGCCGCCATCCCACCAGTCATCCAGGTCTGCGCTTGCGCCGACCCAGCCGGCAGTGCGGCGGCTGGTCGGCCCGCCTGCCCGTGCGCTGCCACCAAAGGCTCGCTGTTGCTGTTGATGGATCAGGTCCGCGCAGAAAGGCAGTCTCGCTGCGTCAGAAGGGAGGGAGAGAGAGCCAAATCGCCGGCTCAGCTTGCAACATGCCTGAAGTTGCGCTCCGGGCTAGCCCATCGCTGTCTCGCGCGCACCTTCGAAGCGAGCAGACCTCGCCAGGCGCGATAGGCCGCTAATTCGAGCGACGACATGCATGACGGCTCACCCCGCTCCACGGAAGCTGCTGCAAACACAAGCAACACACAGCAACAAAAGCACAACGGCAAGAGAAGCGGTGAATGCGATCCTTGAAGCTGCTGCCCGTGCCACCCCCGCCAGCCGCCGGCACTGGGTGTTGCGTCGTGCGCGTGTTGCGCCGCGCGCCGCAGCGGCTGAGAGCAAGGCCGGCAGGTAATTCTCTCTTTTCTCCTTGAAAATCTTTGGTTACGCCTTCAAAAGACAAGCTCGTTCAAAGTCTCTCTCGACAGGATCGAGTCGCTCGCAGCTGGCGGCGCCCCTCGGCAGGGCGCCACCGTCTGGCGCCGCGGCAGCACACGCGCCCCCGGCTGCGCCGCATGGCATCACCCCATCTCCTAGCTGGCTGCCCCGCTGTCCAGCGCCGTGCATGCACCACCCTTTGGCCCGCTCGCGCCGTTGGGCGCCGCTCCAGCGCCGCCGGCCAGCCTGCTCGCGCCGTCTGCGCCGCCGCGCCGCGCGCCGCACAGCGGGCGCACCAGCGCCAGGTGCGCCAGCAGGCCGGCGGCGCCGCCGGGGTAGAAAGCGAGGAGGAGCAGGAGCAGGAGGGGGCCGCGGCGCACGCCGCACGCCGCGGCATCGGCGCGCAGCCAGCATGCGATCCAGAGATCAGTTGCAATAATGTGTGCCATGGTCGGCATGGCCCAGCCCTCGTCTGACAGGAAGCGCGCCACGCCGGCCAGGCTCGCCTGCTCGGCGGCGGGGAAGCCTGCGAGGGGCAGCGAAGGGAAATTCCATCCTCTGGAGGCGAGGGCGGCGCGCGGGTGCGGCGCGCGAAGGTTCCCGTGACGTCGAACCCGGCCTCCCCCGGCTCGCACACGCATGTGTGATACAGCCGCACCTCTACGTTACGTTGCTCCTAGGCCCCCCCCCCCCCCACACACACACCACACACAAACACAGCCGCGCCTCCGTAATCGACCATCTTCTGCACCGTGAGCGCCACTGAGAGCGCCGCTATCGCCATCGCAATGGCTGCGCACGAGGGGCAGCAAGGTCAGGATCCGTCGGTGGGCGGGCGCTGCCGCGTGCTCCAGGCGGTGAGGGCGGCGCGACAGCGGCACTGCGCGCGCCGGCAAGCGGGCGCGCGAAGGGCGGAGTGGCGCGCAGCCGCGCTCTGAAACCCCGAGGCAAGCCTGCTAGGCGCGGCAGCCTCATGACATGGCAGCGCTCTCAGAGCGAGTGCGATGAGCGGGCGGTGATGCGCGGCGTGCGGGCGGCAGAGCGGGCGGCGCGCGTGCGCTCACTCTGCACTATGCGCGGTGTCCACTTCCAATGCGGCACGACCCAGAGCAGGACCCACGCCGGCATTGGATTGGCGAGGTGATAGATTGCGGCATCAGGCAGGAAGGGGAGGAACGGCAGTGGCATTGGGCGGGCGCGACACCCCGGGAGGACTCAGGGCGCAGCACGCGGGATGCGGCAACGGATGCAGCCTTGCAAACAAAAGGGGGGGAAGGAAAGGCGGGTGGAAAGCGTGCCTGCGCTGACGCTGGTCACCGCCCGCTCACCCGCCAGCCTGGCGCTGCCCAGTACGGGCCGACGTTCAACCGCCAGCTACAAGCTTGCTCACGCAGGCAGCAGTTCAAAAAGAACAACAATGAGAGAACCTGTGAATCGCGACCCTCACGCCACGCCGCAGCCCGCGCCGCCTCTGCCGCTGCCCGCCCGCCACCGTCACAGGGGCTTGCAGCTCTCGTGGTGGCCGTCGGGCGCGCCGTAGCCAGCCGCGAGGTAGAAGCCCTGGGCGCTCTCCACGCTGAGCAGGCGGACGTGCGTGGCCTCGCGCATCGCCGCCCGCGCAAAGCTCTCCACCGCCCGCAGCAGCGCCGAGCCGTGGCCGGCGCGCGGCCGGCTGCACACGAGCAGCTCGATATACACGTGCTCCTCGTTGCGCGCGCAACGCGCCACCGCAGCCGCGCCGCTGCCCGCGGGGCCGGCGGCAGCCTCTGCCAGGCGGCGCGGGTAGAAGAGCGCGCCCGCGACCAGCGTCCCCCCTGCACGCAGCAGCGCGACGTGCACGCGCGCCGCGGCCGCCAGCACGGCGCCGTCGCCGGCGGCAGCCGCCGCCACGGCGGCGGCGTGCTGCTCGCGTGCCATGGTCACCAGCTGGAGGCAGACGAAGCGGTTGCGGCTGCCCACCAGCTGCTCCTCCATCTCTACCAGCATGTCGGGGGTCAGCTGCAGCGAGCTCAGGATGCTCACGTGCTGGCCGCCTGCGGCGGCGGGGCTGGCTGGCGGAGCGGCGCTGGCGCTGGCGCTGGCGCTGATGTCGATGACGGGCGGCGCAGCCTTCTTGCTGCTAAGAGATGCGGCCGCCTGCGCCCCGGCTGTGCCCCCGCAGGCGGCGGCCGAGGGCGACGCCCGTCGTCGCTGGCACCGGTGCCACACAAGGTATAGCTTGCAGCACAGCTCCAGGGTGACGACGGCGCCGACCGCCGCCGCCATCAGGGCCTGCGCGCAGGAGCAGGGAGTCAGGGAGCAGAGGCGGCATTGTACATCGGGTGGTGGCAGGGCGGCGGCGGGCGGCAGGCACTTACCACTCTGCTGTAAGCCTTCACCATTGCCGTATTCACGACGGCCTCGAGGGCCGCCTCCAGGAGGGGGTGGAGCGAGTGGAGGTGCCGGAAATCCCAGGGCGACATGCCCAAGGCGCACGAATGCCAAGGCGCGCTACGAATGCCACTCCGGCATCTCCTGCGAGCTGGAGATCCGCATCAGAGTGTCGAGGGGTGGAGAGGAGGCGGTCTAGACTTTCTTTGTCTTGAGCTGTCGAAATCTGGCGAACCTGTCCAATTGCTCCGGTTATCATCCTCCTCGCGAAATTTTGGCCTCCTTCTTTCCCACGGTGCACAGATAATCGCAAATGAGGCAACCCATGCGTTGACCACTCTCGAGACCCCCAATGCCGCTCCTCTGCTTCTGCGGCGGCGCCCCAGCAGTGCTAGAAGACAGTCCGCTGTCCAAGAGCAACAAACAGACACCCATTGAACAGAAAAACCCAGCGCACGGAGCACAGGGCGACGAGAATGACGGCTCCGTGCTCATTGGCACGGCCCTCGCGAAAGAGGAACACTCGGAGGAGGAGCGGGTGGCTAGCGTGGTCGCCGATGCCGCCCCCGTCGACGCCGCCCTCGTCGACGCCGCCCTCGTCGACGCCGCCCCTGACACCGCCGCCACGCACGATGTGGCGCCGACGGCCGCCTCTGAGCTCGAGCCCAGTGTTGGGGTGGGCGCCGACGCAGCCTGGCGCACCACGCTGACCTCCTCTGTGTGGGGCGGCGACAGCTCAGACCCGCTGCTGCCAGACGCAGGCCAGCCTTCCAGCAGCGCGCAAGCAGCAGCTGACGCTTCCGCGGGCGACGTGGCAGAGGCCAGCGAGGGCGGCGGCAAGGGCGCCGATGCAGCCGGCACGGCACCAGAGGCTCAGGCGGAGGAGCAGCTGCCCCGCGCTGGCTCGGCTGCGCCGCCGGGGACCGAGCCAGCGTGCGAGCTGGAGGGCAGCAGCTCGCAGGCTCCCGCGGGCCAGACGCTGAGCCAGACCACGGTAACGCTCCTCTGCCCCCGCGTCTCCCAGCTCTCCCGCCTCTTATCCTGCAGCGGCGCAGCCGCCTGCGACGCCGACGGCGGCGAGCTGCACCGGCGGACTGGTTGCGCAGAGCCGGCGGTGCGTATTTGAACTCGCAAGCGCGCCAGAGCGCGCGTGGCGCGTGGTGTGAATGCGCTCGCTGCTGCCTGTCCCCCGCTTGTGCTGACCCCGACCACCCATCTTTGTTGCCGCTGCGCTGGGCCCAGGCGAGTGGCGGCCTCCCGCACTCGGTGCACCTCGACGCCGCGGCCCGCCGCCTCGTCTTCCTGCCGCGGCAGCAGCTCGCACCGCTCGCGCGCCCGGAGCAGGCGCTGGAGGACGCGGCGCAGCTGCTGCTGGGACGCCCCGGCCCTGAGGCGGTGTTGTCCGCGCTGCTCACGCTGCGCTGCGTGGCCGCACACCACCGCGTGCTGCTGGCGTGCTGCCTGTGAGTGGGTGGGTGGGGTGGGTGGGGGCCGCGGGCGTTGGGGGCCCAGGAAGGCTCGACAGGGTGCACAGTGGCACAAGGCCCGACCGCCGGCGCTCACTGGCTGCCGCCGCCCCGTCGCCTGCCGCAGCAAGGACGTCGTTGCGCTGGCGGCCGAGTGCGGGGCCAGCGCCGACCCCAGTGTGTGCCACGCGGGCATGCTGGCGCTGGCGGACCTGGCCTGGGCCTTCCCCACGCCCGCCCTGTGCCTCCACCTCCACCCGCCGCTGCTGTCCGGAGACGGCCAGCACCTCCACGCGCCGCTGCTCCCCGCCGGCAGCCCCCTGCTGCTGCTGCTGACGCTGGCAGCGACGAGCCGTGACCCGGACGTCGCTGCGGCCGCGCACTGCGCACTGATGTGAGCGGGCTCGAGTAGCGGGGGTGGCGCCCCAGCTCTGCATCCGCTGCCCTCCAGCTCTGCATGCTGTGCGTCTGTGCCTCCGCACGCAGACTGTCATGCAGGGGGGAGCCCCCCTGCATGACAGCGGAGCGACACAGCGCACCGCCCCACAGGCCTGGCGCCCCTGCCGCCGGTTGACCGACTGCTGCCGGCCCCCCCCCCCCCACCCACCCACCCACCCACCGCAGGCTCATGGCCATGGAGCTGCCCCGGGCGCGCATCTTCCCCCTGCTGGAGGCCTTCTTGGACCACCGCGCGCCTCTCATCCGCGGCAAGGCGAGCCAGATTCTGATGGCCGCCACGTACAGGCGTGCGTGAGCGCGCGTGAGCGCATGGCGCGTGGAACGGCGCGGCGCGTGAGCGTGCGGCGCGCGCAACGGCGCGGCGCGTGGAACGAGCGGGCGACGGCGCGCACAGCAGGGCGGCGGCGGCAACGAGGCTGTAAGAGTTGCAGGAGCCTGGGCGGTCCGTCACAGTTACAGGCTGCCCCTCCTCCGCGGAAGAGGCCAGCAAGGGCACGGGAAACAGATGGGTGCTGAGGGCAAGAGCGGCTGCGCGTGAACAGTTCTCAATGCAGGCAGGTTTCAAGCAAGCACAGCGAGTGACTACAGCAGCAGTGTGGGAGAGGAAAGCCGAGAGAAGCACAGCGCAGCGAGAGGGAGCTGTGAGTCGTGAGGGGCGCTCAGGCGCTGCGCGCAAACAGGGCGCGCAGCCAGAGCGGCGCGCGCGTGCCCAGAGCCGCACGCTCCAGCAGCAGCCCGCCCTCTGCGTCGGCGCAGTCGTCATCGCGCTTGTGGGCGGCAGGCGCGTAGCTACCATGGAAGGCGGAAGGCAGCGGCCCTCCCCAGGGCGGGCCGCAGCCCGCGCCGCCGCCACCGGCGAGCGCGCCACGCCGCGGAGGCCCCCAGGGCACGCAGTGCGCGAGGCTACCTAGCGTGTCGGCGAGGGCGAGGGACAGGAAGCCCAGCGGGCCGGCCGTCGGCTGGGGCACCGCATAGGCGAAGAGAATGGCGTCATGCTGTGCGTGCTGGGGCTCTGGCTGCCGCCCGGTCCTGTGGGGCGGGCGGGAGGGAGGAGGGGAGAGTGAGAGGGGGAGCGGATGCTGCGGGCCGGGCACGGGCGCGGCGCGGCGCGGAGTGGGCACAGCTGGGGGGCGCGCGGCCTGGGGGCGGCGCAAGCGGCGCCCGCTGGCTGTGGCTCGCGCGCGGGACGGGGCCCCCTGGACGCCTCCCTCGCCTGATGGTGTAGAAGCCGGGCAGGCGCGCGGCGGCGGAGAAGCCGGCGGCGGCGTAAAAGCGCTGGGCGGCGGAGTTGTAGGCGATGACGTGGAGGTAGACCTGCCGGGGGAGGGGGGGGGGGGGGGGGGTGTTACGGTGGAGGGGGGGGGGGGGGGGGGGG
>PCFQ01000058.1:2465775-2488086 GCA_003063905.1 Chlorella sp. A99
CCCCCCCCCCCCCCTCCACACACACACACACATCACCCACCCCACCACCACCACACACACACACACACTCCCCACAGCGTGTCTCCCCCCGCCTCCCACCTCGTCGACGCCCAGGGTCAGGATGTAAACGGCGCGGTCGGCGTCAAACAGCGGGTGCGCGTAGCCCAGCAGCCGGCGGTCGGAGGGGTCGACCTCGGCCAAGCCGAACGCGCGGGCGGTGATGAACCCCACCAGCCCCTGCTGCCCCTGCTGTGCCTGCTGCGCCTGCTGCGCCTGCTGCGCCTGCGCCTGCCGGACTGTCTGTTGCTGGCGCCCCTGCTGCCGGCCCTGCTGCTGGGCCCCCTGCTGCGCCGCCTGCCCCTGGCCCTGCGCCTCCTGAAGCGCTGCCGCCTGCTGGGCGGGGGGGTGGCTGTGCTGCCCGTGCCGCTGCCCGCCGCTGCGGGGGCTGCCTGTGCTTTTCTCGGTCGCGCCGCTGCCGCTCGGCCCGCGGTGCCAGGGGCGAGGGCGCTGCGGCGCCGGCGTCAGGGCAGGGCTGCAGCCTCCTCCCTCAGTTGCCGCCTCAGTTGCCGCGCGCGCCGCTGCTGGCCAGCCGCTGCTGGGTTCGTGCAACACTTGGACCGGCGGCGGCGCATACAGCTCGTGCAGCTGCGGAGGCAGCCAGCTGCCCCAGGCGCTGGTGCCTCGCGCTGGCAGCTCCGACTGCTGCTGTTGCTGTTGCGGCTGCTGCTGCTGCTGCTGCTGCTGCTGCTGCTGCTGCTGCTGCTGCTGCTGCTGCTGCTGCTGCTGCTGCTGCTGCTGCTGCTGCTGCTGCTGCTGCTGCTGCTGCTGCTGCTGCTGCTGCTGCTGCTGCTGCTGCTGCTGCTGCTGCTGCTGCTGCTGCTGCTGCTGCTGCTGCTGCTGCTGCTGCTGCTGCTGCTGCTGCTGCTGCTGCTGCTGCTGCTGCTGCTGCTGCTGCTGCTGCTGCTGCTGCTGCTGCTGCTGCTGCTGCTGCTGCTGCTGCTGCTGCTGCTGCTGCTGCTGCTGCTGCTGCTGCTGCTGCTGCTGCTGCTGCTGCTGCTGCTGCTGCTGCTGCTGCTGCTGCTGCTGCTGCTGCTGCTGCTGCTGCTGCTGCTGCTGCTGCTGCTGCTGCTGCTGCTGCTGCTGCTGCTGCTGCTGCTGCTGCTGCTGCTGCTGCTGCTGCTGCTGCTGCTGCTGCTGCTGCTGTGGCTGCTGCTCCCACTCTGGGGCAGGCACGCGCTGGTCGCCACCGCCCGCCGGCGGCTGCTGCCGGGCTGCCGCGGCCGGGCGCTGCACCGTGAACGCCGCGGGCAGCGGCGGCGCTGGCAACAAATCCGAAGGCAGGTCCTGCCCAGGCACGCAAGCCGCCCAAGAGAAGATGCCGCCGAGGCCCAGCACCGCCTTTTGGAAGAAGGAGTGGTCGTAGTCGATGGGGAAGAGCTGGCGGTGCAGCTGCTTGAGGCGGTCGAGGTCGGCGGGGCGCAGCGGCCTGTGCAAGCGTGCGGGCGTGCGAGCGTGCGGGCGATTTGGTCGGAGGCGCTCAGCAAGCGCAGGTCGTCACGCTGTAACCGTGTCGCGCAACGCGCAGCCCCGTGGAGAGCTGCTTGCGCCACCAGACTGCCCTGCGAGCCTCGCACCTGAACAAGATCGCGTCTGGATCGCTGCAGGACGCGCCAGGCTCGTGGGAGGCGAGGTGGTGGCCCAACTCGCGAGCCATGGCTCGCCCGGGCGCTTTAGCACCTCCAGCAGGCTTGTTGCAACCAATTGGAGTAGAGAACGAAGTGGAAGCACCCAGAGAAAGCATCTCTCTCGGTCGGACCTCCGCCCCGCCGCCCAAAAACCTCACCGCCTCCCCAGTGTCTTGTTGTAGCAGTTGGACGTCCCACCACCCCACCCTCGTATCTGAGACAGCATGGGGCGCGCGGGAGCGAGGGCTGCAGCCCTCCTTATTCTCATCGCACTCGCCCTGCTTGCCGCCCAGCGCTGCACAGCGCAGGGTCTGGAGGGTAAGAGCGCTTGTGCAGAGCTGGTGCCCATGTGTCAGAGAGCCTAGGGGGCGCCGCTGTGCAACCTTGCTGCCGCCGCTGCAGGAAGCCGGCCGGATGCGCGTGGCCGCCGGCAGCTTCGGCAGGCGTCTCCCTCACCCGCTCCCAACGTCACCAGCCCCAGCCCCAGCCCCAGCCCCGCGGCTGCCCCTGGCGCAAAGGCCCCCGGCGCCAAGTCGCCCTCGCCGGCAGCGGCTTTTGGCGTCCCTGCTTCGCCGCCTTTCGGCGCCCCTCCCTCGCCCCCTAGCGCCCCTCCCTCACCCGCGCCCTTTGGCGCCTCGCCCCCAGCGGGCAAGGCCTCGCCCGCTCCCTCTCCGGCGGCGGCGCTGCCCGCGGCGGCCAGTCCTGGGGGGCCAGTGGCGCCTCCCCCGCCGCCCTCCGGCCTGGCCGCCTCCCCGGCCCCGTTCGCGGCCGCCTCCCCCTCCCCCGCCCGGCCTGTCACCCGCTCGCCGACCCCGGCGCCCTCGCCCGAGGCCGCGAGGCCCCTCACCGCCGTCGGCCTGTCGCCCTCGCCCTCGCCGGGCGCCCGCCCGGCGGGGCCGCCGCCCACGCCCGAGGCGGCCGCCGTCACGACGCGGCCCCCCACCGCCGCCACCGCCGCCCCGGCGCCCGCGCCAGAGGCGCCGACGTCAATCCCCGTGTACGTGGCGCCCCGCTCCCCCGACCCCACCGTCGCCGCTGGCCAGGACATCAATCGTGAGATTGTCGCACTATTCTTTCCTTCCTTTCCATCCTATACCGTGCGGGGGGAAGGGCTCGGGAGGGCATGTTGCTTCGGTTGATCGGGGGCCTCGAGTGCCATGCGGCAAGGGGAGGCGCTGGCTTGGGGGCGCCACCCCCACCCCCACCCCCACCCCATCCCTGCGGCGGTGCGTGCCCGCAAGCAGAGCCCGACCGACGATCCCCTGCCCCCGCCTGCCCCGCCCCCTGCAGAGGCGCTGGCCGCCGGCAACATCAACGCTGCTGCACAGGCCATCGCCAAGGCCGTCAGCGCGGGCCAGGCCGACGTTGTGGCTGCTGCCACCGCGCTGGCGGCCGCGCAGGGGCAGTCGCAGGCCATGGCGCAGGCGTCGGCGCAGGCCGTGTCGGTGGGTTCCAGGGAGCGCCATTTCCCGCGCTGACGCTGCACCTGCCCTCGCCGCCGGCGCCCCGCGCACCTGTCCAGATCACCGCGGCTGCTGCTCTGCTGCTGCGCCCGACCTCTGTGCTCGTCTGAGCGCCTGGCCCTTGCGCTCCTGGCCCGCGCTGTGCAGCAACTCGGCGCGAGCGCGACCGCCACCGCTGCAGCGCTCTCTGTCGGCTCGGGAGGAACGATCACCCCTCAGTCGCTGAGCTCGGGCGACGCGACCGCCGTAACCCAGGCCGTGGACCAGGGCGTGCAGAGTGGGCGAGGGCAGGGAGTGGGACGCCAGCCAGCCTGCCCTGCACGCGCGCGTTTTCTGGGCCCTTGCGCGCGCGGCGTCTCGTCCCACCCCTGCATTGCGCCATTGTGCTCCTGCCCCGACCGCTCCCTGCCTGCCCTCCGACAGGCTCGATCCAAGTCATCGCCACCGCCTCGGCCACCTCCATCAGCCAAGCGTCCACGGCCACCAGCACAGGCGGGCCCTTGCTCGCTAGTGCTTCTTCGACTGTGTGCCCCTCGACCCCTGCTGCACTGCTGGTGGCAGGCGCGCTGGCGGGTGCACAGCGCGCTGACGCGCAGTTCCGCCTTCGTTCGCCTACCTCGTGCAGCTGTCGCGGCGGCGGCCGCCGACGTGTGCCGCGGCGGCAGCACGCAGGCCGCCGCCCAGGCCGCCGCGCAGGCGCGTGTGCGGCGCACCGGCCTGCCTGCCTGCGTGCCTGGCGCGCTCCTTGCGGGGCGGCGCCCGGCGCTGCACCTGTCGACCTGATCCTGCGCTCGCTCTGCAGGCCACCGCGAGCGCCTCGGCCACCGCGATTGCAAACGCCACCGTCACAGGTCAGCGGGTCAGGGCAGGAGGCAGACAGGCAGGCGCCGCGGGTGCCAGCCTGGGCCACAGAGTGGGGTTCGCTCGACTCCCACCTCACCACCAGACATCCCTTGCCCCCCGCTTTCTCCCCCTCAATGCTGCAGTCATCACCACAGGCAAGCAGGACCTGCAGAGCCGGCCTACAGAGCAGGGCTGGCTGGGCTTGGGCCGCCCGCGCCACTCTGTTGGGGCTGCCCTGAACCCCTGCTGCCGCCGTGCCGCCGCCCCGGTTCGCCTCGCCGGGCCGCTCTCCCGCGCGCAGGCACGGCCTCCGGCTGCGGCTCTTCCTCCGCCTCTGCCACCGCCGTTGCCGACGCCGTGGCCCAGGCGAGGAAGCCGCTCCCTCCACAGAGCGGGAGCACGGGCGGACAGTGGGGTGGGGGTGGTTTGGCATGGGCGGCGGGAGTGTCCTCCCGCCTGCCGCCGTCTTTGCTCCACCCCTCCCGGTCTCTCTGCCTGCCCCCCTCCCCCCCTCCACAACGCAGGCCTCCGCGTCCAGCATCGCATCCGCCTCGTGCTCCTGTGCGCAAGCCACCAGGCGCGTGCCATGCTCGGCGCACACAGCCCGCCCGCCCCTCCGCGCCAGCCGCCGCGCAGCAACCCCCACTCCACCCTGTCGTTGCATCCCTGGTCGCAGCGTCGCGAATGCCGACGCGATCTCGCGCAACATCGCCACAGCTTCAGTCTCTGGAAAGCGTCGTTGCTGCTGTTGCCAGCCCTGCGCTGGGCCCGTGCCCCTGCCGCCGCTCCTGCCCGCCGCCGCCGGTGACACCGCTGACGCGCAGCAGCGGTCACCCTCCTCCACCTGCTGCAGTCACCGCCACGGCGTGCAGCTCTGGCAACGCGCAGTCGACCGCAACCGCCAGCGCTCAGGCCACGACTACTGCCGTGGTGGGTGGGCGGGCCGGCGCCGCCCGCGGCGGGGCCCTGCGAAGCAGGCATGGGTGTCCCGTGACAGAGAGAGAGATGCAGGGGGTGCCCCTTGACGCACCTCTCCCGCCCCCTTTGCGCCCCTCTTGCTGCAGGCCTCGGCCGCAGCCCAGACCTACTCTGCTGCGTTTGCCGCGCTGGCAGCATGCCCGGCGGCCACCAAGCCCGCGCCCCCGCCCGCGCCGGCCGTGGCGCCCGCGCCGCCGCCAGCGCCGCCCGCCGGCGCTCCGCCCGCCCCGCCCGCGACCGCGGGGCCTCCTTCGACTGTCCCTGGGTTCAGCTTCACTTGCATCGGCTTCATTATGGACCAGTGCTGCAACGGAGGCGCGTCGGCTGCCCGCGCGTAGCCCCTGCAGCGCTGCTTCACAGCAGCGCGCGTGCTCGCTGCTCCCGCGCCTAGCCGCACTCCTCACCGCCCCTTCCCTCCCGCCCTCCCCTGCGACAGGCCCGCCGCCCCCCCAGACCTGCGTGATGGGCAGCTATGAGCAGAAGACCGCCTCCCCCCTGAGCTTTGGCCCCGTGGGCATCCCCGGCAACGCCGGCGCCTGCGTGTGCCCCAATACCAGCGGCTGAACGGCGGCGGCGCCTGTATGCCAGGGATCAGTGTTGCGTGGTTGTCCTGCATGCGCGAAGAACGAACGACAGACATTTTCAGAGGCAGAATGCTGCACACAATTGAACAGACGAGAGGAACGCCCCATGTAAACTGTGACTGTGGGAACTGGGCCATTGCGGCAGCGGCGGGCGGCAGCGGCGGGCGGCGACGGCGGGCCCAGAATGGCGACATCAAGCATTCTCGCCATGTGTATGTCTTCTCTCGGAGCCTCTCTGCACCGCCCTGATTGGCTCCCAGTGACGCGCGAACCTCAATGAGCCGCATGCATGTGAAGTCCAGCCGGCTGGCGTTCTAAATCGATCTGAACACTCTCCCCGGTTCCAGCAGTCTGCATGCAGCGGGGGAGGGGCAGGGGCGGCCGGCACGGCCCGCGCTTGCCAATGGGGCTCCAGCGCGAGCTTTTTGGTGCGGCGGCGGGCGGCAGAGGACGAGGAGGTCAACCACCACGCAAGGATCGCCGCAAAGCTGAGCGCGATGCCAAGCGTGGGCGAGGCGGCGGCGGGCGGGGCGGCGGGAGCGGCCGGCCCCAGTGGCAGCACCAGCAGCAGCCGCGGCGCGGCGCCGACTTGCGCAAGGAAGCACCCAGCTCCGATGACGACGAGCAGCAGCAGCAGCAGCAGCGCGCAGGAAAGCGGCAGCGCGTGGACGAGGCGGGGCGTGGCCTGCGCGCCGGCGCCGGCGCGGGCGCGGACGGCAGCCGCTTTGCGGAGCTGCTGCCGGCGGCGCTGCAGGAGGGGCGGGGACTGGACCCTGAGCGTGCGCTGCAGCGCGACCTGGTGCGCAAGCTGGGGCTGAAGCGGGGCGACGGCATTGGTGGCGACGATGGGCTAGACGAGCTGCTGGCAGGCGAGAGGGCCGGGCAGGGGGGCTGGCGGGGGAGAGGGGGTGGCGCTGGGCGGGGCGGAGGAGCTGTGGGGCTGGGCTGGGCGGGGGGCTGGCGGGGGAGGGCGAAGCCCTGGGGCCGGCTGGGCGGGGGGGAGCGGCGAGCAGGGCTTGGCTTGCTGGAGGGAGGGCGGGACTGCTTCACCGCGCGCGCTCCCACCGCCGTCGGGCCGCCCATCAGACCCCCCCCTGCTTGCAGACCTGGGCGGGATCGACGACGTGCTGGAGGAAGAAAGCGAGCCCGAGGCGGCCGCGGCCGCCGCCGCCAGCGGCGGCGGGAAGCGCAAGGCGGCCGAGGCGGCGGCCGAGGCGTGGCGGGCGGGGGCCAGCGACGGATCGGGGGAGAGTGGCGATGAGAAGGGGGGGAGCGAGGTGGAGCAGGGGATGTCGGATGGCGAGGGGGAGGAGGGGGCCAGCGAGCTCGAGGTGGGGTGGTCGGAGGAGGACGAGGAATCAGACTCGGAGTCAGACTCGGACGAGGAGGAGGAGGGAGAGGAGGGCAGCAATGCGCGGCGGCGGCGGCCGCAGCAGCAGCGGCGGGGCGGCGGGGAGGGCAGCGAGGATGAGGAGGGCGGCGGCGAGGAGCAGGGCAGCGGAGAGGAGGAGGAGGAGGAGCTGAGCGACCTTGAGTTGCTGCATGGCGGAGGTAGCAGCAGCAGCACGGAGGAGGAAGAGTCAGAGTCAGACGAGGACGAGGAGGCGGGCAGCGGCAGCGAGGACGAGGGGCGGCAGCGCGGGCCGGCAAACGGCGCGGCGGCCGCCGCCACGGCGGCGGCGCCGGGCCGCTACGTGCCTCCCGCGGCGCGCCGCACGGCTGCGGCGGCGGCGGCGGACGGCGAGGACGAGGAGCGCGTGGCGCGTCGCGTCAGGGGGCTGCTCAACCGCATTGCGGAGAGCAACCTGCAGGGTATCGTGGGCCAGCTGGCGGAGCTGTACCAGGTGGGAGGAGGTGTGGGAAGGAGAGGTGGAAGGAAGGGAGGGGGAGGAGAGGGGTTGTGCGGGAAGCCGAGAGGGTCGGCGGACGCCGGCGCCGCACTGTGCCACGGCCGCAGGGCGCCTGCGGGGCAGCACGCAGCGCGCGGCCCCCGCGCAGTCCCTGCGCTTGCACCGTCAGGGGTGACGGTCGGACCCCGCTCACTCGCCGCCGCCGCCGCCGCCGGCACGCGCAGGAGGAGCGGCGCGCAGTGAGCGACGCCGTGTGCGCCGAGCTGCTGGCAGCGGCGGCCGAGGGCCCGCGCGCGTCCGAGGCCTTTGCCGCGGTCGCCGCCGCCGCGGTGGGCGGCCTGGCCGCGGCCGTGGGCGCGCCAGAGGTGGTGGCCAACTTTGTCGACCGGATGGGCGCGCGGATCGAGGCCGCCGTCGCCGCCGGCGACTCGCTGAGGCGCGCCGGGCGCTTGCGTGGGCCGCTGGCAGGCGCCGAGCGCTTGAGCCTCGCACGGCGTGTGCCGTCCCCCGCCTCCCGCTGGCGACCGGCCTTGCTGCCCCCTCGCCGCCCGCGTACCACCCACCCGCCCCCCTGATCGGCCAGCCCTACACCACCACCACCACCACCACCACCACCACACACGCACACGCGCACCATCGCCCACCCTCGCCGCCCCCCCCACCCCCACCCCCGCAGCTGCCACAACCTGGGCCTGCTGGCCGCCCAGCTCTACCTGTGCGGAGCAATCAAGGCCGACCTCGCCTTCTCCATGCTCCACGCCTGGCGCGCGCGCCTGGGCGAGGCCGACGTCGGCCTGCTGTCCGCCGCGCTGCGGCGCGCGGGCCTGGCGCTGCGGACGGAGGACCCGCAGGCGATGCGCGACTTTGTGGTCGCGCTCCAGGCGCGGGCCGCCGAGGCGGGCGCCGCAGGTGAGGGGCAGGGGCACGGGGACGTGCGGGAGGGGCAGGCGGGCGGGTGGAAGGGCGGGCGCGGCGGGTGGGGGTGCAGGCTGTGCTGGGCGCGGCGCGGCAGGCGGCACAGCCAACACGAGCCCTCGAGCCCTCGAGCCCTCGAGCCCCCCACCCCACCCACCCACCCACCACCACCACCACCACACCACCCCCGTGTGTGGCGCAGGTGGGCTCAGCAAGCGGGCGCAGATGATGCTGGAGCTGGTGGTGGACATCAAGAACAACAGGCGCGCTCGCATTTGTACGTGTCGCATGTGTGTGTGTGTGAATGTGTTGCACGTGCGTCTGTGTGTGTGCATGTGTGGGCTCGACTGGCCACCTACAGGCCTGTGGTGTCCGCCGCAGCGCGCGGCGCGCGGTGCGCGGCGCGCGGCAGGCCGCCGCGCGCGGGGGCGCCGGCGGTGCGTGGCGGCGGCTCACCAGCTCCCGTCATCATCCGCTGCGCCCTCCCCCGTGCCGCCGCCGCGCAGGAAGCACGAGGGCGGCGGCGCCGGCGCCGGCGCCGCGCTGCCGCCCGCAGTGACCAAGTGGCTGCGCTCCTCGGGGGTGAGGGACGTGGCGCTGGGGGGCATCCCCTGGGCCAAGGTGCTGCAGCCGGGGAAGCGCGGCATCTGGTGGCGGCCCGAGGCGGCCGACGTGTTGCCCGAGCGGCGCGGCGCGGGCGGAGCGCTGGCGGCGGCCGCCGCCGCCGCCGCCGCGGGCGGCGCCGACGCCGAGGGCGGGCTGTCGGCGCCAGAGCTGCTCGAGCTCGCGGCTGCCCAGCGCATGAACACGGAGGCCAGGCGAGAGCAGGGCAGAGGAGGTGGATTGCAAGAGGGGGCCGGGGACGGAGCGTGGCGGGGCCTGCCTGCCGCCGCCCCGCCCGCCACCCCGCCCCGCGCGCCTTGCGACCTGCCCCCTCGGCCCGGCCCCGCCCCGCCCTCCAATCCCCCCTGGGCAGGCGCGCGGTCTTCTGCATCCTGGTGGGCAGCTCCGACTGCGTGGACGCTTTCGAGAAGCTGCTGCGCCTCGACCTCAAGGTAGCTCGCAGCCTGCCTGTGCGCCCTGCCTGCCCGCCCGCCTGCCTGCGCCCTGTGCCTGCGGCCTGTGCCTGCGGCCTGTGCCTGCGGCCTGTGCCTGCGGCCTGTGCCAGCGGCCTGTGCCAGCGGCCTGTGCGCGCGCCCCGTGCGGGCTGCCTGCTCGCCTCGTGCGCGCGCGAGAGGCTGCCCCCGCCCTGTGCCCCCCGCCCCGCTTGCGCTGCGCGCTGCGCAGGGCGAGCAGGAGCGCGAGGTGGTGCGCGTGTGCGTGGAGGTGGCGCTGCAGGAGGCGGGGTACAACCCATACTACGCCCTGCTCCTCCTCCGCCTCTGCGCCGCCTCCAAGGCGCACAGGGTCACGCTGCAGGTGCGGCGCGCGGCCGGGGCGGGGGCTCCGCGCCGTGTGGTGCGTGCGGGGGGGCGGGGTTGGGGGGGCCAAAGGCGCGGCGGCGCGGCCGGGGCGCGGAGGCTCGCGAGCGCCGCCGCGAGCGTCGGGGGGCTCCTCGCGCCACGCTCAGGAAGGGACGGCGGGGGCGCGGGCGTCGCGGCGGGGGCGCTGCGCGCGCGCCGTGCCTCCGCTGCTTGCGCCCGCCGCCTCGCCCATCCTCCCCCGCCCCTCCTCTGCCCCTCCCCGCGTGCAGTACTGCCTGTGGGACCACCTGAAACAGCTGCCGGGGATGGAGACGCGACGGCTGACCCACCTGGCGCGCCTCGCGGCGGCGGTGGTCGCGGGGCGCGGTCTGCCCGCGGCTTCGCTCAAGGGCGCCGACTGGGCGGCCGGCGGCGCGGGCATGGCGCCGCGCCAGCTGCTCTTCTGGCGCGTCTTCTTCCAGCACCTGCTGGCGGGTGCGGGGATGCACGTGTGTGTGGCGTGTGGGGCTGCGCGTGTGCGTGGCATGTGCGTGGCGTGTGCGCGTGCGCGCCCGCGCGCGTGCGGTTGGGGGGCAGGGGGCGGGGGGGGCTCTGAGGCGCGGTGCTGCGGCGCGCCTCTTGGGGCGGGGGCGGGGAGGGAAGGGGGGAGGCCCGCCGCGCAAGCTGCGATGCAAGCGGGCGCTTTCTGCAGCGGTGCCTTGGCTGAGCGCCGCGTCCCCCCTCCCCACTCCCCCCCTGCAGGCTGCAAGAGCGGCGAGGACGCCGCCGCCATATTTGCGCGCCTGGCCGCGCAGCCGGCGCTGGGCACGCTGCGCTCCTCGCTCCGCGCTTTCCTCCAGCGCAGCGTCGGCCCCTGGCTGGCCGCCATGACCCCCGCGGGCGCCGCCGACAGCGGCAAGGCGAGCGGCAGGGCGGGCGGCAAGGCCGGCACTGGGCTGAGCGAGCAGGAGGTCACGACGCTGCTGCGGCGGCTGCGTGCCGTGGAGCGGGAGCTGGGTGGTGGCACCGGCGGTGGCGCGTGAGGGGCGCGCCTGCTGCGCCCACGCACTGCCCTGAAACGGCCCACGCACTGAAACGGCCCTTGCAGGGCCCTTGCGCGAGCGCGGACGAGTTGCAAATAGTTGACCGAAGCAGGCAGTCAGGCAGTCACCAGCCGCCGCCGCTGCCTTGTCGCTCGCGCCGCCGCTCACCCCCCCGGCCGCTCGGCCGTGGCGGCCACCACCCACAGCAGGTCGCGCACGCGCTGGGCGTCGATGTTGGGCTGCGCCGCAAACGCGGCCCGCAGCTCCGCCATCTCTGCCTCCGACAGGTCGTACCGCACCTCTGCCAGCAGGGCAGCTTTGAGCCTCAGCTCGTCGGCGTGCATCCGCCTGGCGGGAAGGGTGAAGGGGGGAGGAAGGGTATGTGGGGGGTGGGGTGGGTGCGTGCGTGCGACCAGGAAGCAAGCGCGGGGGTCGGGTGCTGCAGGGCCGGAGGGTGCAAACCCCGCGCCGGGCGTTCTGGGCGGGGCGCGGGCCGCCGGCATGCACCCGTGCGCCCGTGCGCCGCCCCCCCCCCCTCGCACCAGATCTCATGCAGGCCCTCCAGGCACTGGTCGACCGAGGGCACGGGCCCCGCCGCCGCGCGCCGCGCCGCCGGCGTCAGCCGCGCGTCCTGCCCCACCGCCCGCTCCGCGTCGCGCGCCAGCCGGCCCAGCGCGGCCGCCGGCGCCTCCATGCCGCGCACGGCGGCGCGCAGCTCGCCCAGCAGCGCCTCCAGTGCGAGGAGCTGCTTGGAGAGCAGCTTGCGCTGGATGCCAGGCAAGGCAGAGAGCTCGCCATAGCTGGCGGCGTCCTCCAGCGCCGGCAGGCGGGACGTCACGTTGGCTATGGTGCCCAGCAGTGAGACCGCCTGGTCCTGCAGACGAGGAGGGGGCAGCGGCCAGCGGCAGGTTGGACGGGCGGGCGAGAGCGGGCGGCGGGCGGACAACGGCAGAGGCTAGAACGCACCTGCAGGCCGTTCCATCGCTGCACCTCGCCGTCTGCGCGCGCGTAGATCCGGCGCAGCTTCACGAGGACCTGGCCAGAGGCCATGCTGCGCAGGGGCGCCTGCAGGTATCGCCCAGGGCTGGCTCTCCTCGAGATCAGCAGACGCAACAAGGAGAGACGAACTCGCAGAATTAATTGGGCGATGAATGCAGCCAGGGGAAGGGCGGGCGGGCGGGCTACACCGGCAGGTGGAGATGAGACTCACCGTGAGTTGCCTTGCAGATGGTTGCCATGGGCTGCCTTGCCATTTCCTGGCGGTGCTTTACACGGTGGGGCCTTCGAAAGAACAACAGCAACGACCTTGAAAAGTCCAGTGAGCAGGCGCGGGAAGAGCGGCGAGGGAAGAGCGTGCGACGGCGGCCGCTCGGCCCTTCGCCGTCGGCTGGCCGCTCGCGCCCCCGCCCGTTCTGAAGCGCGCCGCGGGCCGCCCAAGCTCTGCTCGGGCGCCCGGGGCGCGCGGCGACCACGCCCGGTCCCTCCTCCTTCCTTCTTCCTAGCTCTTGATGTACTGGGCCACCTCGGTGGCGATGCCGGTCACTGGGGAGTCGCGCGGCCAGCACTTGACAAAGTGGCCTTCCGGGCTGATCAGGAAGACAAAGTCGCTGATGTCCATCGCCTGCGTCGCGCACGCCCGCATGTCGGCGGCGCATGTCAGCGGCGCATGTGTCGGTGCATGTGTCGGTGCATGTCGGTGCACGTTGCGCGCGGCAGCGCAGGCCGCCCGCGGAGGGCTGAGCAGGTCGCTGGGCAGGCGGGAGGGGGGGCGGCAAGGCAGAGCGCGGGGCTTTCGCTGCGCGGCAGCAGCCGACGCGCGGCATGTGGCATGCGCCGCACGGTACCACGACTCACATCGTAGACGTCGTCCCTCTTGTAGTGCTCCTGGGCAGAGGGGAGAGGTCAAGGGGGAGGACGGAAGGGTGAGGTGAGACGTCGCGGCGCCCTCACCGCCCGCGTGGTGCGCCCGCCCCCCTCTTGTGGCTCTCCAAAAGAGATAGCACCCGCCTGGTCCTTCATCGCCGCCATGCGCGCCGCCAGCTCCTGCTTCTTGAACTTGTCGGCGCAGGCCAGCACCTGGGAGGGTGGGTGGGAGGGGGGGGTAGGCGGGTGGGCGTGCCTGGGCGCGAGGGCCAGAGGGCGCGCGCGCCGCGGCGAGGGAAGCACCGCCGGCGGCCGAGCGCCTCCCGCGCGCCGCGCCCCACCGCCCGCCCTCGCGCCCACCCCATCGGCGTCGCCGGTCAGCGCCAGCAGCGCGGGGCTGCCGGCCGCCTGGGCAATCCTGTGGCGGGACGGCGCGACACGCGCGCCCGGCGCTCAGGCCCCACCCACCCTCGACCCCAACGCCCGCCAGCCCACGCAGCGCCCGCCCCACGCAACAGCACAGACACGGCGCTCAGTTGGCAGCGCACGGTGGGCTCAGCTACCGCTGTCCGGCTATGAAATGTTAAAAGAAAGAAAGAAAGAAAGCGCGTGACGCACTTGCGCAGGTGGTCGGGGCGGTCGTGGGCCGGGTCCAGGCCGAGGAACAGGGGCACCACCGTCGCGCCGGTGCGCTCCTTGGCCGCCTCGGCCGCCCTGCGCGCGGCGGGGCGGCGGGGGCGGCGGGGGCGGCACAGCGCGCGCTCGGCCCCGCCGCCCCCCGGCGCGTCCCCCTCCCCNGGGGGGGGAGAAGGCGGGGCGGAAAGAGGGGGGGGGGGGGGGCTGGCCGTGTCGCCGGCGCCCGGGCTCAGGCGCTTTTTTTTTTTAGCTGCAGGAGAGCGGGGGCGCGGGGGCACGACCTCCCCTGCCGCGCCCCCCCGGCCGACCCCAGCAGACCGCAGGCGGGCTTCCCAATCTCGATCAATATCACTCAGTCTCAATCCACATCAGAATGTTCTTTTTCAGTACAAAAACAAAAAATGTTCCGAGTGTCCCTCGCCCTGCACGCGGGCCGTGTGCAGCGTCTCGTAGAAGAACACTCCGAGGCCCAGGCCCAGAGAGCCGCCTAGGATCCAGCTGCCGCAGGGGCAGGGCAAGGGGCGGGAGCGGGGAGGGCGGGCGGGCTTGCGGGGCGCAGGCGCGGGGCGACGGCTGGGGGGCCGCGCCAGCGTACAACAGGAGGGGCGGGGGCCGGCACCGGCGCCGGTCTGGTCTGCTGTGGTCTTACAGCTTGGCACCATGAGGCATGCACCAGGCCGGCGCCAGGTTCCCTCCGTTCCCCGTCTCGCCTGTAGGGCACCTGGTAGCCAAACACCCTCAGGGTCGTGCCGCCTGCAGGAGGGGCGCGGAAGCAAGAGGAGGGCCGCGTCTGCAACGGTGCCAGCCGGGTGGGCGCAATCGGCGCCGCGCGCCCGCGCCTGCGGCGGTCGCGGCGGCGGCGGTCGCGGCGGCGGTGCCGATCGCGTAGCTTCGGGCCTGCGGCAGACAACACAGAGTGTAGCGTGTGGGCACACGCAGAGAGGGGAGAGGGAGGACGGACGAGAGGCGGGGCGGCGCCCTTGGACTTGCTGACGTGGCTCGTCCTGTGGCCCCGCCTCCCCCGGCCTGCGCACCAGCGGTGGCGCCGGCGGCGAGGCTGCCAGGGCGCGTGCAGAGAGCGCCCTGCGGCACAGGGTTGCCGCCGCCTTGGCCCTCGACATTGCGACTGGCGAGTTGGTGTATCACCCCAAGGCTGTGTGGGGTTGGGCAGGAGGCTGGCTGGTGGAATAGTGGGGTGGTGCAAGGTAAAGCCTCTATCGCGAGGAAAGCTTGCTTTCCTAGCCTTCCAGCGTCTGTTGCAGGGTGAAAGGCGCGGGAGCATGCATTCTTCTAGCTGGCGTCTGGCCGCATAGGCGATGCTCCGACCGCTTCGCTGGCAAGGGGGAGCGGCGGCCAGCGCAGCGCCCGCCTGGCAGGGGCCGCACAGGCGGCACGTGCCAACGCAGGTGCCGCTGCCAGAGTCGCCAAAGCCGCAGGTGGGGGCGGGTAGCCTCGGGTCGGCGCCAGCGCCGCCCGACGGAAGTGCAGCGGGCGTCGTCAGCGCCAGCACTGACCCGCCTGCCACGCCGCCTGCTGGCAGTGTCGGTGCCAGCGCCGCCCAACTGCCGGGGCCGCCCACCCCGCTACGCCTGGCTTCGCCACCCGCCCGCAGGCGCTGCTGCGGTTTGGCGGCATGGGGGGTGTGAGCCGCGGCGGCGTGCTGGTGCTGGCCTGCGGCCTCGCATGCATAATCTACACGACTGATCTGGTGATCGAGCTGCGGCGCAGGGAGCGCGAGGCGGCCGCGCACGCGGCGCGGCCCCGCGGCGCGGCGGCGGGGCCCGGCGCGGCGTCGGCGCCAGACAAGTGAAGCGGCGCTGCCCTGCTCCCGCTGCCCCGTGCCCATTGTGCGGCCCTCCCTTCCTGCTGCGCGCCTCCAGAGAGAGTCAATCGCAGTGCTACAGGGGGGTGTCTCCTCCATCCGATCTTGTGGTCTGACAGGTGTGCTGAAAGGGGCAGGGGGTGCCGCAGCCACCGCGGGCACAAGCAGAGGGCTCCAGAGGGGAAATGGGTTTTCGACAGTGGATCTAGGGCTCAGGAGTGGATCTAGGGTGTTCAGATACAGGGCTGGTGTACATCTAGGGCGGAGGGGGCAGCGAGCCGCGGCCTCCAGCGCGCAAGGGGGGCGGCGCGGCTGCGTGGCAGCGCAGCGCGTGCAAAGAGTGCGTCTGAAAGGAGGGGTTGAGCGATGGCTAGCCGTGCAAGGGGGGGCTCGCTGGCGGAGCATCTCAGTCGAATTGGCGAAAAAATGGGCGAGTGAGCACAGCAACTGACACCAGAAGGGAAATGTGGCGGGCCATCGTGTCGTGGGGCCGCGTGAGGGGCATGCCAGCGCGCCGCGGGCGGCGGCGGGGCGGCACGCGCGCGCACCGCAAGGGCAGCGGCGGTGCGGCGCCGCAAGGGCAGCGGCCGTGCCGCGGCCTTGCTAGGTGGCGGCGGCACTCGGGGGGCGGCGCTCAGGGGGCGGCGCCCCCGTCCTCGGGGCCGGAGAGGTAGGGGTCGCGGGAGGCGCCCGGCTCCTCCGCCTCTAGGGGGAAGGCGAGCGCCAGGAACCCCTGAGAGAAGACGGATTCCATGAGCGCGTCCAGTGCGGAGTCCAGCTTGACGCGGCTGATGGAGCCAGAGCTCCGGGAGTGCGAGGTGAGCGAGGTGAGCAGCGGCTCCAGCAGCGCGGCGTCCGCGGCGCCGGCGGCGGCCGTGCGCCGCTGCCCCGCGGCCGCCGCGGCGGCAGCGCACGCCAGCGCGGCGCCCACCGCCGCGAGCGCCGGCGCCGAGAGCGAGAGGTCGGAGAACAGGCCGGTGGCGGGCATCAGCAGCTCGGCGGCCGCGGCGACGCCAAAGCCAATCATGCCCGTGCGGCCAAACAGACGCTCGAGGGTGGTCATCTTGGCCTGCGCAGGGGGAGCAGTGCAGAGGGGGGGGTGCCAGAGAGGGCTTGAGTCGTGCGCGCAGACGGGAAAGAGCTGGGACGAGGCTCCGCGCATGCAGTACGCTGCCTGGCCCACCTCGACCAGCATCAGCTCTGCCATCAACGGCAGGACCCGCCTGGGTGCCTGGCGGCGCGGCAGGGGTGCCGCGGCGGTGGCGGCCACGCGCAGGCTCGTCCTGCGCAGTGGCGACGCAGGCGAGGGCAAGGATTACGCAAGTGCCGGGAAGTGCCGGGAAACCTGCACCCGCCACACGCGTCTCCCGCCGACCCCTCCCGCGGCTCCTCCGATCGCTGCTATGCGGAGCAGAGAGCGCTGACCTGGAGCGTGCACAGGGTTGAAGCCGACAGAGCTGGTGAATCTGGAGCTGCTTGGAGCGTGCCACCGACATGGCTGATGTGCCCAGGAGCGGATGCAAGGGGCAATGGCTCTATGGCTGATGTGTGGTTGTGTTTGAAACCGCAGTATCCTCAATGGGCCGCAGGGATATGGACCTGTGCGGCGTGGGAGGTGCGTTGTGTTGAGTCTGGCAAGCGGAGGCGCCTCTTATCATAAAAAAAATTGTGGCGAACCCAAGAAAGTTGGGCCCGTTGTGTGCTCAATTGGCGTCTTTGCACCCTCCCTGCGTCCAGGAATCATGGAGAGAGCATGCGATGTCGAGCCGTCTACATCAGGTGGGCTGGAGGGGAAGCGCTGTCTTTTGCTGCCCAAGGCATGCCTCCATGAAGCGGCCCAAGGCATGCCAAGCGAACGACGACACGTGCGTTGACTCTGAGCATGCCGCCTCTCCCGCCCCCTCCCTCCCGCCCCACCCCGCGCAGCTGCCGCCGGCCCCGCGGACTGCTATTTGATTCAGTTTAATGTCAGCAAGAAGCACAACATTGGAACCCTGGCACGCTGCGCCACAGCGTTTGGCGTGCGCGCGGTGAGGGCGCGCTGGGGTTGAGGATGCATGCGCCTGCGCGGTGCACGACGGCGCGCCTCTCTAGAGCGGGAGTCTGCTTGCCACGCCTTTCTCTTTGTTTCAGAGAGGGATGCCCTTCCAACTCCAGATCTGCCTGGTGGGCAGTCGGCAGTACAACACCTTCGGCAGCCATGGCGCCGACAGGTGGCCGGCGGCGCCACGCTGTGTGCTGGCCGCATGCGCCAGACGCACCTGCACTCGTGGAGGACATCTCCACGCGTGCTGTCTGGCGCTCTCTCACATCAAGCTTGTCCCTTTCTCCTTCAAGCAGCTACGTGGAGTTTGTGCACTTTGCGACGCTCGAGGAGTGCTGCGCCGACCTGCGCGGGCGGCGTGGCTGCTCGATCATAGGAGTTGAGATCACCGCAGACGCGGCGCCGGTGACGGCGCACCCGTTTCGGGGACCCACCGCCTTAATGCTGGGAAACGAGGTGCGGCAGCAGCGGTGCTGCTGCGGGGGCGCCGCTGGCTGGGAGGGTGCTGGCGCGGCGCAGCTGGAGGGGCGCCGTCATCTCGCTCCGCGCCAACTGCGCACGTGCGGCGCGCCTGCATCGCCATTGATGACGTGCACAGCACTGTGCTCGCGCCTCGCCCCGCGGAGTGACTCTCCGCCTCATTGCCCCGTTGCCGTCCACGCAGGGCCAGGGCCTGAATGAGCGGCAGCTCAAGCTGTGTGACTCGTTTGTCTACATTCCCCAGGTGCGTTCCTGCCCTGGCTCCTGTGCCTTTGCATTGCCGCGCCTCCCCGTGCTGCGGCGTTGCCTCCCTGTCGGCCATGCCCGTGCTGTGGTGCTGCCGGCTGGGCCGGCGCCACAGGATGCAGCAGACTCTGGTGCTGCGCCCCTCTTGCAACCAGCCCCCAAACGCTTGACTGCGCAGTTTGGGCCAGGAACCGCGAGCCTCAACGTCGCCTGCGCGGCCTCCATCGTGCTGCACCACTTTGCGACCTGGGCGGGATACAGCGAGCGGCCGCGCGAGGGCACCAAGTTTGTGGTAGCGGAGCGGCCGCAGCGCGCGCACGCGCGTGGCTGCGTGCCGCCCACGCCCGAGGAGGCGGCGGCCGAGCGCGAGCGGCGGCGAGCGGCCACTGCGGCGGCGAAGGCCGACGATGGCCCACCCCACGAAGGACTGTTTGACTGACTGTGCGGCCGGCCGGGTGGCAACATTTGGCGGCTCTGTGACCCCTGCGCTCCGACGCCGGGACGAGCAGTAGCAACGCCGGCGGTCAAAGTGTTGCGAAGTTTGATCCATATTCTCTGCCAACCATGACATCATCCAACTGGGCCGACCTGCTGCTGCTGGAGGAGGGCGAGCAGGCCACGACAGGCGCCAAGGCCAAGCGCAAGAACAAGAAGAGCAAGGCCAAGGCCCCTGCACAGCCCATTCAGGCAGCGGAGGCTCCCGCGGCGCCCGCAGAGGAGGAGGGCGATGCCGACTTTCGGCCCGTGAGCAAGAAGCAGCCGGCCAAGCCCGCTCAGCAGGGCCTGCCGGCCAGGGCGGCCGATGCGGCAGCCCAGCTGGAGAAGGCGGCCACGGCGAGGGGCGATGCCAGATCTGCTCTGGTCGCGCAGTGGAGCGAGCAGGTGGGCCGGGACGCGCTGCAGGAGCGATGATTGAGCAGACGGCGCGCGGGATGGGCCAGGCACGCCCGGTGCGGCGCGCCCTGACCGCGTCGGGTGGGGGGTCGGTTGCGCCTCGCAGGCGCTCTCCGGCGGCCAGCTGTTCCAGGACGCCGGCGGAAGCAAGCTCACCTTTGTCCAGGTGCGCAGGCCTGCGCTGCGGGCACGCGGAAGTTGCGCAACGCCGCGCAACGCCGCGCCCGGCGCGCCCGGCGCCCGTGTTGGGTGGCAGCCCCGCGGGCGATACGCGCTGCACCCACCTCTGCTTTTTGCAATGATTCTTCCCTTGCGCCACGGCACCTGCATTGCTGCAGGTTCTGGCTGCAAGCAAGGCGCTGGACCGCCTGCTGGACGGGTACATCTCCAGCAGCAGCGCGGTTTCAGAGGGCGAGGCGGGCTGCCTGGCGGCGCTGCTCTCCGCGGCTGCACACCCCAGCCTGCCGCCACGCTTTGGCGCGCTGTTGGCGGCGACGGTCACCACGCTGAGCAGCCTGCTGGCGGCCGACCCACTGGCGCCCGTGGGCGAGGCGCGGCACAGCCTGGCGGCGGCCGCCGCGCTGCTGCGGGGCGGCGCGGCGCGGCCGCCGCCCGCGGCCGCGCCCGCCGCCAAGCTGGCGGGGCTGGAGGCGGAGCTGGGCAAGGCGGAGGCGGCGCTGGCGCGCACCACGCTGGCCAAGGAGCAGAACCGGCTGTGGGCGGGGGTGTTGGACAACCTGGGTGCGCAGGTGGACCTGGCGGGCGCGGGCGGCGCAGATGGCCTGCCGCCCGAGGTCGCCGCGGCGCTGCGGCCGCTGCGGGAGCTGCAGGCGGCGCTCAAGGCGCGGCTCGAGGTGCGTTGGGCGCGCGGGCGTGGGGTGGGAGCAAGGGAGGGGGCACGAGGGGCGAGGACGGCCGGGGGCGACGCTGGGCAACGAGGGGCCGGGCCGGCCGGGACGCGTGGCGCGTGGCAGGGCGAGCGGCTGAGGCTGGCGAGGCTACGGGTGCGCCAGTTGGCGACCAGCGCGCCGGTGCGCTCGACGCGGCCGACGCGGCGCCCCGCACACGCTCCCGACCCGCGCCGCAGGGCATGACCTCCGCACCGGCGGGGCGCAGCGTCAAGGAGCAGGTGGCCGACGCGCAGGCGGCCTTCAGGCGGGAGGAGGCGGCGCTGGCTGCGCAGCTGGCGGCGGTGGAGGAGCGGATCGCGAAGCTGGAGGCGGAGCTGGCGGCGGCCAAGGCGGAGGCAGGCGCGCTGCGCGCGCGCCGCGCCGCCACGGCGCAGCACCACCAAAAAGCGGTCGAGGCGCTGCGCGCCGGCGGCGCGGGCGCGGCCGCCTCGGCCACGGCGCTGGCCGGCGCGCTGCGTGCGGGGCTCGACGCGGCGGCCGCGCTGCGCGGCGCGGTCGAGGCCGCCGGCGCCGCGGCGGAGCCGTCTGCCGCGGCGGATGGCAGCGACGCCGGCGCGGTGGCGGCGCGGCTGGCGGCGGGCGAGGTCCCCGCCAAGCTGGTGGGCGCGGTGCAGCAGGTGGTGGACCTCAACCTGGCGCACCTGCGGGAGCTAGGCAGCAAGGCAACCTTCTACCGCGAGCGGCTGGTGCAGGTGCGGGCGGGCTGGCGTGCGGAGAGGGGGGGGGGGGGGCCANGGGGGGGGGGGGGGGGGGGGAGACACAAGGGGGGGGGGGGGCAGCAGGCAGGCGGCCGGCCCCCCTTGCACCTCCTTGTGCCAGCCTTTCCTCGCGGCTCCCCGCCTGCTGCGCCCCACCGCCCCACCTCGCCGCCCGGTTCCCCGTCCCTTCACAGGCCGCGCGCCAGGCGGAGCAGCTGGCCAAGCTGAAGCTGGACGACCCCAACAAGGGGGAGGAAAGCAAGCGCCAGCGCGGCTCCCTGGAGCGCATGCTGAAAGACGTGGTGGCCGGCGCCGAGGCGGCGGCCACCGCCGCGCGCGCCGCTGTCGACGCGTACCAGGCTCGCCTGCCCGCGCTGCTGCGCCTGCCGGGCTTTGTTGTCCCCGCGCCTGAGTATGTGGCGGGGCTGGAGGCCAAGGTGGCCGAGGCGGCGCAGCTCGCCTGCGCGGTCGCCGACCCGGCGGCCGCTGAAAACAGCGCTGCGGCGGCGTCGGCCGCGGCGCCGGCCGCGCCCGCGGCGCCGCGCGCGGCGGCGGCCGCGCAGGGGCCCAGCCTGCGGCCCGCCGCGGCAACCGGCCCCGCGGCCGAGCCGATTGTGCCCGCGCCGCCGCCAGGCGCGGGCCGCAGCGCCGCGCCGGGCAGCAACCGGCAGCAGAAGGCGGCGCCCGCGCCCGCCATGGACATGTCCTCGCTCGAGGCGCGGCTGGCGGCCCTGGAGGAGGCCAACCGCCAAAAGGACGTCCAGATCGCGGCCATGCTCAGCAGCGCGGCGGCCATGGACGTGGGCGCGCCGCTCGCGGCGATGGGCCTGCCCCCCCTCTCCTCCAGCCTCCTCGCCTCACCGCTGGGGCTGATGCCCGCCGGCGCGGCCGGCGCCACGCTCGTGCCCGCGCCCCAGGTGCCGCCGGCGCCGATGGCCAACGGCCACCACGCGCCTGGCGAGGCCAAGGCCAGCAGCAGCAGCAGGAGCCGGCGCCGCGCGTGAGCGCCGCCACCTCCACCTCAGTTTTCAGAGAGAGTCAACGGCCCCCCAACGCACTTGCCCCATGCCTTGCCCCACGTTCTGTACCACCAGTGGCCCCTTGCTGACCCTTCTTTCTTTCTGACGCGTGCTTGGTGCGCTCTTGTAGTAAGAACTGCGTTTCCAGCAGCACCAGGAGCAGTGTAGAGAACAGTAGGGTGGGAGGGAGATGGCACGACAGAACAGTGCTCAGAAACTCAAACGAGACGCGGCGGGCGAGCAAGGGGCTGGGCTGTTGCGCCCGCGCGGCGCGCCGTGCCGCGGCGGCCTCAGGCCTGGGGGGCCAGCACGCGGCGGTAGCGCTGGATGTCGGCAAGCGTGTTGGAGATGGCGACGTCGGCAGTCTGCGCGCATGGGAGGGCAGAGGGCGCGAGCGGGGAGGGGGGGAGCATGTTCGGTGAGCATGGTGAGGATGCAGCAGGCGCGCGCAGGCAAGGGAGGCGGTCGGCCCGTGCGCTCCTGCGCCCATGCCTGGCTGGCCGTCGACACGATGAGCGAGCGGATGGCCACCGCAGTCTCCTTGCGGTTGAGCGGCGGCTGCCCCCGGATGCCCAGCTGGCCGTTCAGCTGCGGCGGCAGAGGGGCAGGCAGCAGGGGACGCTGGGGCGCTGAGCAGAGAGCTGGACAGCGAGCTGGCTGGAGCGGGAGCGCGACGTGCGTGCCACCTGCAAGTGCCCCTCAAGCCTCCCAAGGGCCCACCTCCAGCAGCAGCTCCCTCCACTCTTCATCCAAGTCGTCCATGTCGTACTCCTGCTCCCGCACCTGCGCGGCGGATGGTGCAGGGGCCGTCGCCGATCGAGCGCGGCACACCGCGCCTGGCAGTGCCCGCCCGCCAGCAGCGCATGCCGATGCAGGCCTGCACCGCACCCCCCCCCCCCCCCCCCCCCCCCCCCCCCCCCCCCCCCCCCCCCTC